>CAJUYI010001080.1:24417-70145 GCA_910591695.1 Galerucella pusilla | reverse complement strand
ATACACTTCTACATTCAGAATAACAAGAGTAAAATACGAGAAATAAATTTATACTTTATGAAGAAATTTTTATTAATTTCATTAATTGACATGAAAAGAAAACAAGAAATTCTAACACTGTCCAAACGAAGCAAGTCTAACTTACAAAAATTGCTCAAAATTACCTCCATTCTGCTCTATGCACTTTCCTGCCTTTTTTGGAATATTGCGAATGGACCTCCTCCTTCTGATCACATCTGGATTATTTCTGATCCTTATACAGGGTGTTCGAAATATTCGTAACATATTGAATGAGTATGTCCTAAGTACGGCCTGTAATCACATTTTTAAGTGGTCTGTACTTGTAAACATACAAACTCAATTGAATTTCTGGGATGCATTAAATAGATTTCATTTCAAGTTAAAAAATAAAAAAAAATCTCTCCGATACCATTGTTAACCCCCAAAACGTGCCTAAATTATAACTTTAACGGTACATATTTAGTAGTAAAATTGTATGCGGAAAAATAAAATAAAATAAATAAGTAGATTCGATTTTTTATACTATTTCCAATTATAAAGAGCAATTAAAAAAAAATCTATATACAGGGTGTTGTTTGTAGGAAAGACGAGTTTTGAAGTTTTTTGTTAAGCCGGACGTGCATTATCTTTTTGGAGATGCTTTTGATGGAGTTTCTAGATAATGGTTTTTTTTTCAAAAGGAGCCGTCCCTTCGCCGGCACCAACTCAGCCTCCTGGGATTATTGTGGATACTCCTAGTGTTCTGTTCAGAAAATCCGTTCCCTGTATTAGCTCATACAAGTTCTTTGCTGGTTGGTTGTAGAAGTCTTCTGGAGTCATTTGGGTTCTGCCATACAGTTTCTGCCTTCTGTGGTCCAGCGACTTACAGTTGCATAGTATACGCAGAGCTGTTTCGGTATCCTTTTTGCATCTTCTGCATGTAAGGTCTCCGTTATACAGCCCTATTTTGTTTCTTTGTGGGAAAGTGTCCCGTGAGTAGCCCCGTTATGGTGCGTAGTTTTTTCCTGCTCATTGAAAGCAGCTCTTTCGCTACTTTTTCTGATGGTTCTTTTATGAATTTCTTCCCATGTATTTCCAGTGTTTATTGTGTTGTTCTTTCACCCACCCTTTCAATTTCAACCATGACCTCCGTTAAGCATATGCGGGGAAGCCCACAGCAGGTTCGGGCCATTCATCAGAGTTGACGATCCTACTCTTGTGAGTTCGTCAGCTTTTTCATTGCCAGCGATTCCTTTGTGACCTGGGACCCACTCCAGTGTTACACTGTTCCGAGTCGCCAGTCTTCTAAGTTCTTCGCCGCATTCCCATACTAGCCGAAATGTCACCCTATAGCTCTGAAGTGCTTTAAGAGCAGCTTGACTGTAACTGTAATGGTTATTAAGTGTACCAAATTTCAAAATAATATACAGGGTAACTCGGAAGTTATGAGGTTCGAAAGAAATAGGATAAATTTATAAAACACCCTGTATCTCGGTTATAAAGTGCAGAAGAAACATTAAATATAGGTTTTTGGAAGATCCCCATCTACATAGTTTCCCTATGAAACACCCTAAATATTTGACGGATATTTTTGGTTGAATTATGTTGTTTTGTATTGAAAGACTTCTTAACAAATATGTTTTGGCTCGAAATCGGCCACGTAGGACCATGTAAGACGGAATCAACTTTCAAATTTTTTGAGTGTGAGATCAGCTCTCCTCGCTGTTTGAGCAGACATCATCTGCCTAAAGTGCAGTTAGTAGCTTTTCACTGGTAGGAAAGTCTGTCGTAAACAGCGAGTGCAGTATAGAAGAGATAACCGAGCCTTGTGGTATCCCGGTTTTCGTAATACATGATTCTACTTCCGTATCTCCAATTTTCATACAAAATATTTTCTCGAAAGGTATGAAATTAAGAGAAAAACATGGATTGGCAAGTTCAGTCAACTTGAAAATCAGCCCGGTTTACCAGACAGTTAATATTTACTTAAATTACAGAATACCTCATGGGAAAACTGGTAAAATGCAAGGCAAAGTAGTATTGCTACAACATGGTCTATTCCTAGCTGCGACTGATTACGTACTTTTCGGTCCCAAACAAGGTTTAGCTTATTACCTAGCTGATCATGGATTCGACGTGTGGATGATGAACTGCAGAGGAAATGTGTATTCAAGAAACCATACAACGCTGGATCCAGAAAAGGATAAAGAATTTTGGATGTACAGTTGGCATGAAATCGCAATTTATGATACACCGGCTTCGATAGATTTTGTTCTTGAAAAAACTGGAAATAAAACTTTGTATCACGTTGGACATTCGCAGGGTAATTCAATTATTTACTGAATTTATTTTATTTTAGGTATTTTCAATGTAACTGTAGACACTAGGTGACAGAAGTATATTCAAACATTAAGTTTATTATCAAAAACCGTTTAGAATTAAAAAATAAATCAACACATTACATTAGCTTTATGCGTAATCCAAAATCTAAGTTATTGTGAAATACTTAGACGTGATTTATCACTCAACGGTTCCAGGTTTTTATGGCGTTGGCGGACAATTACTCTGGAAATAAGAATAATGTGTTTCGCCTTCTTCTGATTAGAGATTCAAATTTATTAAGATCGTAGCGCCGAAGCGTTCTAGCTGAACTACTTCTTTGTACACTGTGTATAATCTCAATTATCTTTACATAACATTTCCATTGTTTGATTGTAGTTTAGACGTTGCATTAGCTTTTTTATTATATTATATTATATATATTATTATATTATATAGTTTTATAAGTATTGTTAATTGTATTTATTATACAAATTTATGTTTAAATTATAAAATAATGTACAAAGAAATAGTTCCTTTTCTGCCACCAGATAGAGTATCGCTTATATTGAATTCCCAATCATCAGTACCAGCTTAGGTATGACGGAAATGGTCATAAATCTCTTCAACAGATGGTGCTGCTTTTTAAGAGTTTCTCATATATCTTTGGGTTCAACTCTATCAAAATAACCCTTTTTCGTAAATTCTTCAACAGATAGAGCTGCTTTTTAAGAGTTTCTCAAATATATTTGGGTCCAATTCTACCAAAATAATATCTGATTAGAAAATATTGTATTACTTGGTCTTTATTAGTATTTCATTAACACAATATTTTTTTATCTGTTTATGAAGGTACCACTGCTATTTATGTACTACTATCCATAAAAACTGAGTACAATAAAAAAATAGCACATCATATCAGTTTGGGACCAACTGCATTTATGCAACACTTGTACAGTCCCTTAATGAGACTTATAGCTCCATTCTCATCTGTTACGGTTGGAGGATTGGATCAGCTTGGAGCGCACGAATTTATGCCTACCCAAGGATTCCTTAAAGATATAGGAGCATTTTTATGTTCAGAAGGGGAAGGAAGGGTAAGTTTACCAAATAAATTACGTAGAATTTAAGGAGGTTATTAGTTATTATTGTTATTGCACCCTATTCACCAATTTATTGTTTGTCATTTTAATGATTTATTATTTAAAACTTTAAGACGCTGTATAAAAAATACCACAGCCGGGACGGATTTGATGAATTTAACACGTTCGCTGCTAATGACGGTTTTTACCGTCCAGAGGAGCGTTTGGTGGTTTTTACCATCATTTGTTTAGCGTTGGCATGGTGACGCTGAAATTTTGTGAGTGTTTTTGAAAGGTAAAATATAATGTTTGGTGGAAGAGATCGAGCTCTTGCATTATTATTATCTATCAGGGGCATTAGAAGTTGGTATTTCCTTACTGTTTTCATTTTATAGTGACGTGTTGGTGTTATTTACGGGTGCACGGGCTATTGCAACAAATATTTCAGTGAGTTTTGGTAACTAATGGTGGATAGCGTAGGACTCTCTGGTATCAAACGAACCAAGAAAAGTAGAAAATCAATTATTTTAATGACGAAAACGATGTTGAAGAGCTTGAAAAGTTTTTATATGGTGATGATGCTTTGGAAACTGAACAAGAGCCGTATTTAAATTTAGGGGATGAGTACCTTCTGGATGCACCACCACCAGAGAGTGGTACAAGTGATCAGACAGACAGTGACAAATATAAGAATCATAATACGCACAAAAACATTGCGTAAAAAATGAAATGGTTCTTTCACGACGATGTGTTTAGTGTTACCAGCATCACAAGAAAAGAAAGAAACCAACTTTTTATTGCCCTGGATGTAAAAATAACTAGCATCGTCATAGCCCTAATTTTGACAAACTCTCGCTTAATTTAATTTTTCCAAGAGTAGCAAACGTGTTAAAACTGTTTTTTTTTTCAGGTATTCTGTAAGAATTTCCTCTTCTTAGCAGCTGGTTTTAGTCCGAATCAAATAAACGTTTCATCCATTCCTCTTATCGCAGGCCACTATCCAGCTGGTGCGTCTACTAGACAGATTTTGCATTACTGCCAAGAATACAATTCAGGAAGATTCGCTCAATACGATTTCGGTGTCGTGAAAAACTTATTAACTTACCTTCGAACCACTCCCCCAGATTATAACCTATCTGAAATCACTACTGGTATTACACTTATATACAGCTCTAATGATTGGTTATGTGCAAAAATTGATGTAGAAAAACTGGCCAAGCTGTTACCTAACGTTAAGAGAAACATTTTAGTACCGATTCCTACTTGGAATCACTTGGATTTCATCTTTGGAAAGGATGCTCCTGAAGTCATATACAGGGAGGTTTTAATAAGTCTTTCCATGTATTAACCATACCTCCCTTACTAGTATTTGTTTGTTTCATTTGAAAATATTTTCACTATGCCAAAAAAATCGTCATTGTACTGATAATATTAAATATCCTTATAAGTTACGCTTCTCGTTTGGTAAAAAATCAACTAGTGTCTAGGAAAGTGAGTACCTACACGAATATTAACTTGATATCACTGCTCATATTTTTGGAGACTTGTGTTCTTTATTCGCCAAAACCACATATAAACACAATAATAATGTTCCTTTTTATGTTGTTCAAAGACAAAATGTACCTACTGTTATTATATCAATATATTATGTTTATCAAATAAGTGTTTTATTATATGTGAATGTATACGGCAGCCTGTAAATTTTAGTGGCACACAAACGGCTCAAAAGCAATAAAATGAGCTGGGCCAAGAGCCAAACACTCCGAAAATTAGGGAAGACCCCCAAGTATCTTTCAAACGGAAATTCCTGCTATAGGAAAGTGAGCCCAGTACAAAATTAAAGGATATAGAAGGCAAAGGATTATCATTATATCGTTAAGATAAATCATCGGAGCTATTTATACTGATGTGTCAGAATCATGACAGTGCTAAGGAGAAAACGGGATGGGTTTTAGCTGGTATGCGATCGGTAGGTGGCGCTTCAAGCGTTGATGTTCAAGCGTCTTGTCTCTGTCAAGGGTTCCAAACACCCAGGTGTCTTTTGTAGATTTTCCATCCATAAACAAAGGACACACTGGAATAAAAGATAAAAACTAGCAAAGAGAGGGGCTGGAACACCCTTTTAGGATCCTGAAACATTTTGCGGTATCAGCTCCAATGTAGTATTGAAAAGAAATGATAGGAGAAGATCTGACCATTAGAAAGATCTAGTAGGGCGTAGACAATCAAAGATACTCTGGGTGAACAAATCAATGCCAAAACAAAACTGCACTCAAAGTTTTAACAAGTGTCCTAAACGGGACACGACTCCTGAAAAGTTCACCTGAAAAACCTCGAAGGAGGTAGAAGAATCTAGATTCTTCACATACTTGCGGATTCCACAGCAATTCAGAATCCTAGGGCACAATACCTATAGGAGACTATACTGGATAGAAAAGAGGCAATGGGCTCGTTTACTAAAATTTTTAAATCACTTTTAACTGTCGTAAAACAAAGTACTAAGGATAAAAATATGATTCTAAAAATCTATTGTCAATAGAATATGTCGTTCTTCTAGTACAACCAATTAAACAAGCATACCATAGCGGGGCAAAGACTATAACTGTGACGTCACCGCATATGAAAGTTAATGTGCACTTACATTACGCTTCTGACTGTAACGTGCCTCGTATAGAATTTATTTATTTTGTAATAGGTAGTATTTCTCACAAAAATTTTGTGTAAATAAAATAAAATGTGTGGACCTAATTTTGAAAAAGCAGACTCATTAAATGTTCCAGAAGTGGACTTGCTAATGATTATGGAGTTTTTTAATCAAAAATGCGACTTTAGTATATTATAATTTTATACTATGTGACAAATCGTTTTTGGCTATTTTCGGGTCAGAAAGATGAAAAATGTCAATATTTTCATAAATACATGCTCTCTCAAATGATATACAGGGTGATTCTAGATGTCTTATTTTATTCCTGGTCTGGTGGACAATGTTTAATAAAATTTAATTTGGGAATAGCTGATACATTATTGTATTATCAATATTATCTACGCATTTTAGAAAATTTAGATTAATAGGAGCGTGTGATTTTCAATAACCCTCTCAATATGGATTCATAACGTATTTTATAAGAACGATTCTGTACTTCTGATTGAACAAAAATGAAATCTTAGAAATTACACAAAGTATGTTGACTTATCAGGGAATGCTTTGAGTCTTTTTATAGCTTTTTTTTACTTTGGATCTGGTCCATTGAGTCGAATAGTTTGAATTATTTTTAAACGTTCTTATTTCACAAACATAACACTGTTTATCTACAACTGTCATGTAACGGGTACGATTTGACACTATTTTCAGTGTCATAATGACGTATATTGCCGCACTAGTGCGATAATAAGAATTTAGAAACATATTAATACCAGAATTAAATATTTAAAATAACACTGGAAGCTGCATTTTCAATTTCCGAAAGGAGATTGTCTTCGCTTGAACTCATTTTTATAGATTTTTCTTCATTCAACTTTGAAAATTTGATGACATAACTAATTTATTTTATTTCCTCAGCCTTGTTTGTCTTTGTTGCTATGGTCCCAAAATATGTACAGTATAAAATATGACAGTACCTTATGTTTGCAGTCAATATTATTAAAAATACGTTGGATTGAAATTTTTTTTAATTTTATAATCTAGATACTGTTAATAATACTAATAAACAGTTGTAGATAAAATTTTGGACGTAACACGTGCGTTAATAATGTCCATATAACACTAATTACGTAAATAACTATTAGAGTTTGCTAAAACGTATAATAAGCATATAAGCAAGCAAAATACTGTTGAAGTAGTCATCAAAACGAAAACCAATCGGCGCGGTATCCGCTCTCTGAACGAGAGGTTTCATATGCGATGACGTCATGCCTGAAATTCGGAGAGGAGCGCTGTTTAATGTTTATAATTTTTTTAAGCGACTTAGGAGTCTCGCTGACGTCTAATTTTTTGCACAGAGCCTCAAAATGATATGCTCTTCCTAATGGTAAAATAAAAAAAAATATGTAAATGAGCCCATTACCTTAACTAATGTCCTAAAATTCATCCGGGAAATAGATCTAAAAAAGCTACTAGTCTGTAAGAGTTTCCTCGGGAACTAAATAGAAGGCACAATAGATACCAGTGAATGTCACCCCAATATATTCATGCATATGTTAAAGACAATAGAAAATATACAAACTGTACTGTTCAGAAAATCATAATGCAACTAAAGTCGGTTCGTGCTCAAGAAAAACCGCACGAAATAAAATCACGTGAATATTGAATGACCCTGTCAAGTGGTTGAACGTATTCTATTCCTTCCCCTACTGCTAACATTCCAATACAAGGGCGTCGCCAAGGAGGGTCAGTGAGGGCAGTTGCTCCCCCTAGAGATCAGATGTAGCTAGCCGCAAAGCGACCAAAGTGCGAGCAATTCCTTACCTATTAATAAATACCTTCTTTCCCTTAACGGAAAAGGCATTAAAAATTTTGACCGCTTTACCATGCACGACCTAGCTGTACATTGGAGCGATCATTTAGCAGCCTCAGAAAACTAAAAACATGGCTAAGAACCACCATGGCAGGAGATCGCATTAATGGTCTGGCCATGATGAGTGTACACAAAGCTATAATAAATAGAAACCTAAATAATTTTAATGATAAAGTGGTTGAAACTTTTGCAAAAAATCCCCGCAGGTTATGTTTTAATTAAATATTATTTTTGTTAAAATGAATAATTATTACTTTGTTTAAAAGATTGATTTAGTTAATGTGATGTCGAGGGCTTGTGAAGTTATATTCATTAATATTAGAACCGTTCTTATTACAATCGTCATCGAGGCAAAGACTTCCAAATGTAACGCTTCATGCTCTCGGCGTTCATATTTTTTATCCTCCATAATATTGCCCCCCCTTAGTAATCAGCTTGTTCTAATGCGAGTCGTCCAAAACGCAGCCTTCTGTTAGAATATAGATCACGCGGTTTTTCTTAGGACCGTATCTAAAATATTGAAACCATCCTGATAGCCTTCACTAAGAAAAGAAAACTCAACCTCAAAACCATAAAACTTGATGGGAACGAGATTGAATGGAGACAAGAAGTCAAGTATCTAGGTTTAACTTTAGACAGTAAACTCCTGTGGAACATACACGAAAAGGAGATTACATACAAGGCAAAAATGGCTATAATGGTGTGCAGAAATCTGGCAGGAGCAAACTGGGGCTGTAACCCAAAAATCCTAAGCTGGATGTACACTGCCATAGTGAGACCAATCATCACTTATGGAGCCATTGCCTGGTGTAGTAGAACTAGCCTATTGACGACGTGAGAAAACCTCTCCAAAATTCAAAGACTAGCCTGTATATGCATTACAGGAGCAATGAGAACATGCCCAACGGCAGCCATGGAAGTGATTCTCAACCTCACCCCTTTACATATGGTGGTGGAAAGTGTTTCATGAAGAACAAGATACAGACTAAGTAGAGAGGGAATCATTAAAAAAAACACCTCCTCACTTCTTAGAAATCAGACAACCTGGGACATGCCACAAGACGGTATGATGAAAAAATATAACTTTTCAAAGAAATTCGTTACAGAAATGAGCAACAAGAAGGAATGGGATCCAAATACCATTACCAGACTTGGAAAGAATGCCATTCAATGGTACACAAACGGCTCAAAAGCAAAAGAAGGAACTGGGATAGGAGTGTTCGGGCCAGGAACCAAACACTCTGAAAGCTTGGGAAAAACCCCAAGTATCTTTCAAGCGGAAATTCACGCCATAAGAAAGTGCGCCCAGTTCAATATTGATAAAGGATACAGAAGACAAAGGATTATCATAATGTCGGATAGTCAAGCAGCCATTAAGGCACTGAGCTCTTGTGTAATTAGTTGCAAAATGGTGCGGGAATGCCTAGACAAATTTAATGAACTAGGCGAGAACAATATGGTCACCTTACTATGGATTCCAGGACACACTGGAATAGAAGGAAATGAAATAGCAGATGAACTAGCAAAGAGGGGGACTGAAATACCTTTCTGGGGGCCTGAACCCTTTTGCGGAATCAGCCCCAATGTAATATTGGAAGAAATGAATAAAGCCGAGAAAAAGAGAAGATCTGACCATTGGAAATATCTAGTAGGACTTATACAATCAAAGACTCTTCTGGGTGACTACAACCTGTTGAGATCAAAAGAATGCATAAGTCAAAGTAAAACTGCGCTAAGAGTTTTGACAGGGATCCTAACGGGACATTGTCGCCTGAATGGGCACCTGAAAAAGCTCAAAATAGTGGAGGAAGAAGAATGCAGATTTTGTGGAATGGAAGAAGAAACCTCCATCCACATACTTTCCAACTGCACAGCGCTCCAGAATCCTAGAGCACAGCACCTGGGAGATTACTGGATAGAAGAGGAACATTTGCCTAAGTTGAAGCCTGCAGACATCCTAAAATTCCTCCGGGAAATAGGACTAAAGGAACTACTAGTTTCTGAGACTCTCCTCAGGAACTGAGTAGAAGTAAGGGTGCACAATAGATCTTTTAGGTCTCAGTGAATGTCACCCCAAAAATCACACATACATACATACAAAATATTGAAACATTTTTGGTTAACCAGTGTTATTCAGATAAATAATTAATAAATCATAATAAGTGTGTCAATAATCAGTATTCTCGAATTAAAAATATTTTTTAATTAAGAAATACGCAGATAAAACTATTTACGCATAAAGATTCGTGTATTAACCTCGGTTTAATGTGCATCATGAAGATATTAATATTATTCATCTTTCTAATTTGTGTATCAAATGCAGAGAGTGATATTTTCAAATTTTTAGATTCTATAACAGACAATGTTAAAGATAAATTAGATGCAATCAAACAAAGTAAAGACAAACTAACATACGTTTTAAAAACTGGTTTCAATACGGGAATTACTGCTTTTAAAGATACTATTCATTCAGTATTTGACTATAGTCAACCTCCGCCACGAATACCCGTTCCAGATCTAATCAAAGAAGCTGGATACCCCGTAGAAAGTCATTATGTTACAACAGTAGATGGATATATCTTAAACATTCATAGAATACCTTATGGTAAACATAGAGGAAGATATAAAAATAAAGTTGTATATTTACAACATGGAATTCTGTGTGCTTCTTCAGATTGGGTCCTATTCGGTCCAGAACATGGATTAGCTTACGCTTTAGCTGATGAGGGATACGATGTATGGATGGGTAACGTAAGAGGTAATATTTTTTTATTATTTATTGTTTAATTTAAATATAACCATCGAAACAATTTTCAGGTAATTTGTATTCTAGAAATCACAAAGTTTTATATCCAGACACCGATGCGGAATACTGGAAATTTAGCTGGTACGAAATGGGAAAAATTGATGTTCCAGCTATGATTGACTATATTTTGAAAACCACGCAAAAGGAATCTATCTATTATGTTGGACATTCCCAAGGTAATACCGTATTTTATGTTATGGCATCCGAAAAACCGGAGTATAATAAAAAAATTAAGGTGCAAATAAGTTTAGCACCAGTAGGATACGTGACACATACAGTAAGTCCTTTATTGAAGCTAATAGCTCAGGGTAATGAACAGTTCGATCATATCATGGAATTGCTTGGACAAAACGAATTTATCCCTCCAACAGGACTGTTCAGAGACCTTGCGAATAAAATATGCGGACAAAATCTTGGAAAGGTAAGAACCTATGTATAATTTTCTCATTTTTGAAATACTTGAAGGTAATAGAGGAATAATTACCTTTGCTTATTTACTCAATGTTTACCTACACCAGCTTAGTAGGATTCAAAGGCAAGTCTGCTTGAGGGGCTTTGAAAACCTCCCACCGCGGTCCTGGAGGTAATACTAAACCTACCACCACTGCATATCATCATTCAGGGAAATGCAAGATCTGTTAGTCATAGATTATTACAGAGACCTCCTCCGATAAGTCAAGGACACGGTAAGGTCTACAAAAAGCTATATGAAGAAATAAAGGCAGATCCAATACTGAGAATGCCAATGAATCAGATTTTGCCCCACAATATAGTTTTAAAAACGAATATACAGTTTACATTCCAGAGAGAAAGGGTCAGGGTCTCCTTCAACAGCGAATCTCAACTGGTACACTGATGGCTCTAAAACAGGAGCTGGAATATATGGGGTACAAGAGAAGATCACGATCTCTCTAAGCCTAGGGAAGCATTCTCCTGTCTTTCAGGCAGAGGTAATGGCGGTGCAATGTTGTACAGAAGAGTTGATGAGATGGGAGGTGAATAGCCATAGAATCGTCATCTACTCCGACAGCCAAAAACATCACTAAAGGCGATACGCTAATATCGGATAACGTCAAGTCTGGTGTGGGAGTGTTACAAGGCACTCAACAGACTAGGCAGTCATAATAGAGTGACTCTAGCCTGAGTACCAGAGGTCACCAAGGAATAAAAGGCAATGAAATGGCCGATGAATTAGCCAAGCAGTTCATTTGTTTGATAAAAACCGATTAAAGAACGACTAAATTTGTTTAAGTGGATATCACTCTTAGATCTCGTATCATGATTATGTATGTCACTATTTTTTTAAGGCTGTTTTTGTTAATAAAGGTTTAAATAATAAGTTTGTAGAGATATCTGTGAATGTCAGTATGGTATTGCTCTTAAAGGTGCTTCTAAAATACTCCTTGTAGTCAAGCCAAAGATCAAACGAATAAATCTCTTTTGGAGAATAAATACTCGCCCAATTTCGCTTGCTCTACCCCACATTCCACATAATTAGGTACATTGCATCTGATTGCAGAATATATTAGTGCATAATACAGATTCAGTAAATAATCTTGATATAAATTTGATTTTAAACTATTACAAGGAAAATATAATTTGCAAAGTGGGTGTAATTAGATCTGCAAAGGTCGCAGTGTCATAGGACAAAGAGCTACTCCAATTCTAATCTAATTCAATCAGTGAGGCGTATTTTTGCTCATAGGTAGACGTTATAACTTCAACTCCTCCTCCTCTCCCAATTTTTTAAATGGTTCACCCTATACATTATTGCATTCTCCTATACAAGAGGTTTACAAAAATGTATAGGTACTAATACATACGTGAAGTGAAAAGTCAATCAGTTGGGAGTTTCGTCGTCCCTCTTTATATATGATTTTTGACGTATTTATACCTTCATAATTATGTGTGGTGGATAGTTTTCATCAAAATGCTCTGTATTTAAATCATTTTAGACTGAATTGAACAAAGTTACATATGAAAAATTAGGTCCACTAACCATGTTATAATTAAAATGATTTTAATATATTGTAGGTATTTTGTAAGAATTCCATGTTCTCAATATTTGGGTTCAGTCCAAAGCAAGTGAATATCTCGAATTTTGGGCTTTTATTCGCGCATTATCCGGCAGGAGCGGCCACAAAACAAATCGTTCATTACCAACAAGAAGTGGTTTCAGAAAGATTTTGTAAATTTGACTTTGGACCTTCGAAAAACAACGAAACATACCACCAACTATACCCCCCTGCGTTCGATTTAAGTAAGATATCAGCTCCAGTATTCTTAATTTACAGTTCCCATGACTGGTTAACTCACGAATTAGACGTTGATAGATTGTCTCGGGAGCTTGGCAATTTACAAGAAAAATATTTGGTACCAGTGTCACCTTGGAACCACCTAGATTTTCTATTTGGCAATGATGCTCCAAAAGTTATCTACCAGAAAGTTATAGAAACATTGGCGAAGTATTCAGATTGAAATTTTGTATCTTTTAATAAATATAAAATTGTTTAACATTATATTGTATTTTCTTTTATTAATTTTCCGTTTAATTCCATCATAAAGATATTGAGTACGATCCACTAGAGTGTAATGTCATAAAATAAGTATAATAGATTCGTTGTCAACAAACCTAGTGAGTTCCTAAGGTTGCTGGATTAAGAATTAGAAAACTCAAGATTCAGCCTTACCTAATACTCATTCTACGCTCTTACGTAAGCAAGCAAATGTTCTACACACAAATCTACAATCACATCATCACATCAAAGGATACTTTAAATATAAGCGAGGGTTTGGACTTACGGAGCCCCTAAAGTGTGTTTCAACCCCTCTCTTTGCTAGTTTCATCTGCTATTTGATTTTCTTCTATTCCAGTGTGTCTTGGAATCCATATAAAGATGATGAAACCAAACCAAATTATAAGTTGAGCGCCAATGAAACAAAAGTTGCTCAATTTCGCAAATGAGATTATGATGTTGAGTGACGAAAAAAAATTGAAAGTGAATAGCAATGATGATTCATGATGATGAAAACAAAACTCAATTCATCGAATAATCTTCTATTCTAGACAAACTACTTACACTTGAGGTTGAGGTATTTATGAAATAAGAAATAGTGTAATTTCAATATACTTTTTTTTTATTTTTGTGAATATAATAAACAATAACAATAAAAGGAATGTCTATACATGTATGCAAAAAATATATCAGAGATCAGAGTTATTTCCAACGTTTGAAATCTCGCTAAATAGTGTACAAACAATTTTAACATGCGTCGCAAGTTAATGGAAGTAAAAGTGGTCACCCCACATTTTTTTTCTAATAAATTGTACTCACATCTCTTAGCTCTGAATTTGCTTTTTGTCTTGGACAGGTTGAGGTATTTATGAAATAAGAAATAGTGTAATTTCAATATATTTTTTTATTTTTGTGAATATAATAAACAATAACAATAAAAGGAATGCTTATACATGTATGCAAAAAATATATCAGAGATCAGTTATTTCCAACTAGTATACAAACAATTTTTACATGCGTCGCAAGTTAATGGAAGTGAAAGTGGTCACACCACATTTTTTTTCTAATAAATTGTACTTACATCTCTTAGCTCTGAATTCGCTTTTTGTCTTGAACTGTTCAATGAAAGCATCTCTGTCAGATACTCAGTTTTGTGTTCAAGCTCCTTGATGTCACTTGGTTTAATAGAATATAGCATAAGTAGCAATCCCTAGCTATCTATCCCCATAAATCTTTAATCAAGAAACTAAGATGTAATCAATTTTAATTTTATTAGCGACAAAAGTGATATGTAATTGTGGCAAGTACTGAAAGTTTAATCTAAATCCCAATGTGTGCTGTGCATTTTTTCCTCAGACATAACTCATTATTATCATCACTATATTCCAAGACACTTGCTTTCTTATATGTGGTACATTGTTTCATTGATTTGGACACCTGCTTTCTTATATGTTTCATTGATTTAAATGTTACCAAGGGCTGTAAATATTCTAAATATACATATGTAACCAAACAATTAATATTTTTAATAAAACCTGTGGCAGTTTTAGTGGCAGCACCTATTAGCAAAGACATTATTGTCGTGATATTTAAATTCATGGAAATAACTCTTTTTCATACACATTTTTTTCTCTATCATAAATGTTACAATACTTTTTCTCCCATTCCTTTCGATTTCTCTTCTGATATTTGTAAATAACTATGATACTGTCCTTTTCTCAAAGGATCCAAATCTGCAAGTTTTTTATAAAAAACTATCCTCTTATCAACATATTGGGGATCATTTAAAATTAGACTACCAGTTAACCAACATTTTGCTAGAATTACCCCTAAAACAAATATAAACTACGATTATTAATTACAGAAAAACATGTAAAAATGAGATGTGATTTAAAAACTTGGATCTGTTGAATAGAAAAATAAGTTTTAAAGTTGAAAAATGTAATTTTTAGCACCCTGTAACTTTGTAATTAAAATTGATGAGAGTAATAATGATTTTCATACATTTACAATCAGGCTCAAGCTCCTCTAACTGCTCAAATGCATCCAAAAGTTCTTCTCTAGCTTTCTTTGTGATAGATGGATTGCTCAAAACCCACCTAAAATTGAACTAAGTATATTTTTATACTTGTGATAAAAAAAAAGTTACATACAGCATACGGTGTGAAACAGTGAAATAGAATAAATTAATTATTATAAATCATGTTTATACACTTCTTTTCAAAAATTACAATATTTTTTATAAAACATTATTTAATAGAAGATAGCTACCTTAAATAAAACCAAGCACTACTATCGGCAGGGTCTGTAAAAACAGCATTCTTCACTAAATCTAGCTCAATATCAACACATTCTTCATCTAAATTTCTAAGTGTACTTCTATAATGCCATGATGAATAATTTGAAAAATTTATATTCAGTCTATCTGTAGAAAATTTAAGCTCATGATTCAAAGTTATACCAATTTTGTTAACAAGCAGACGTCTATAATCCCATACATGGACTAAAACAAAAAAATCTATTTAATCATCCCATTTATTTGATTAACATCTTACAGCTTACAGTTATTGCCCTGTTATCTATAGTTTAAATTTAGTTATAAATTTATTAATAACACATCTCGGAAAATCCTAAGTTTACATAAAAGCCCAACTAGCAAGTATAGGAAAAAGAAAAATAACAAGAATATTATATTATATTCATAATATTACTATGACAAAACAGTTATTTTTATTGTTGTTTTGAAATAATCATAAAACATATCAACAAAGCAACTTAGTTATAATTTGGATTGTGAAAATAGTAACAATTCTAAGTAAGCCAAGACCAGTCAGTTATACTGATAGAAAAGTTAACATTATATGTATTAAAGATGAATATATTCCTGGTTTGTGAAAATATCAAATGTTATTTGACAAAAAATTATAAGAATTACCTCAAGAATTACTAAAATAAGACAGCACTTACAATTTCTATCATCCATAGTAAGGTACCTTGTACATAATGAAAATTCATTCTCCCAATTGGGTTTTGGATGGTTTACCATGATCCAATATCGGTGATGCCAAATACCATAAGACTTTGGGTTTGAAGGTAAACACTGTTCGGTAAAGTTTATTTCATTTTCTAGACATTTTATCAGCTTATCTTCACCATCATCATTCTTTTTACTTAAAATGTCAAATCATATGTGATAAGTAATATGTATAACAGAGTTGAAAAATGACTCAATGCAAACAACCCAAGATTCATATAGGAAAATCTATGAAAAGTATTCTTTGGTAGTACCCATATTAAATTACAAATTACCTCTCTTCAACTTCAATTAAAATGACTTCTTTTCTATAATTCCATAGAGTATAGACATCAGGATTGGCTGTTAGAATTTGGCAGCTAATTTGAAGACTTTCTGGGTCATAACTATCTGATTTCCTGGTAGATAAAATTTTGTGCATGCCCATATGATACGCAGCAAGTTTTTTCTGTTGTTCTTTTTGCTTTAGAGCTTTCTGCTCTTCAGAAGTACGAACTTTCAATCTTCCGTGCTGAAATAAATTTGAGAATTAATGATGATTTTGTTATAAAATTAATAGGAATATGGAATATATGTTTTACTTCAATAATATATGCCTTATTTTGCGAGTGCAAAACATCTTTAGCTGGGACATATTTAATTTATATTGAATTATAATTGTTACAATTACCATTTTATTATAAAACTGTTTAAAGAATTATTAAATTAATTTCAACTTCAATGTTTTGACATTTGTTTAACCTAAAATCCTTACAGTCAAAGTCAACTGTCACCTTTAGATTGGAAGGCATGTTCAGTTTCTTAGAACGGAAGCCTGTCCGGAGCGCGAAAATGAACAGAAGTTCACGAACTAGAACCACAGACCAGATATAGAACTAGACTGACACCACTGACACGTATACACTCTCACTCCATTCTCACTCAACACTGGTGGGTATTCTGTCACAGAGTGCAATTAGGTGGGGTACTCTGTGATTCTGTAAGCTAACGTCAAGTCAATGGTCAAATAAAGTGTTGACAGTTGACACTTGAAATGAAAGTTGAAAAACGCAATCATATGCAAAAGTGAAGTGGTTATTTTTTTATAAATAACAGTTTATTTTGTGTTGCTGTAGAGCTTGTTTGTTTCTGAAAAATATTGAAAATAAGTTGAAATGGGAGTCCCAAAATTTTTTCGCTATATTAGTGAAAGATACCCATGTCTAAGTGAACTGGTAAAAGACTATCAAGTTAGTATAGACAATACATAGGATATTTCTTTAGTTTCACAACATATTTTTGTTATAGATTCCTGAATTTGACAACTTGTACTTGGACATGAATGGTATAATTCATAATTGTTCACATCCTAATGACGAGGATCCACATTTTCGCATTACAGAAGAGAAAATATTTCAAGACATATTTCATTACATTGAAGTATTATTCCGTATGATAAAACCACAAAAATTGTTTTTCATGGCAATTGACGGTGTTGCTCCAAGAGCTAAAATGAATCAACAAAGAGGTAGACGGTTTAGATCAGCAGCTGATGCAGCCAAAGCAGAAGCTGAAGCATTAAAAAAAAGGAGAAACTTTACCAGATCAAGCCAGATTTGATTCAAACTGCATAACTCCCGGAACAGTATTCATGGCAAAATTACATGAACAATTGAAATATTTTGTAGTTGACAAGATCTCAAATGACCCTCTATGGCAAAAATGTAAAGTTATATTATCTGGACATGAGGTATGACTTAATATTTTATGTTGGATATTAATTTGCACGGGCTCTAAAACTTGTTTTAGCCTTTGATAAAATTAGTTGTCCATTATATTTTGAAAGAAGCCAGTAAGACAAACTGCTTTCTCTTTAAAAGCCCTATGTACTTGAAATATAATATTGTGCAATTCAATAAAATATTAATGATAAATTTTGGCATCTTACTTGTTATGATCATCACCATTTGTTTGAATTTAATTATATTTTTTTTATATACCTATGCCTTTGTAACATTTACCATTGATCAACATGAATTTTACAATGTTCTAAAGAGTACTAAACATTTCTAGACTCCAGGAGAAGGAGAGCATAAAATAATGGACTATATTAGATATATGAGAGCCCAACCTGGTTATAATCCAAATACTAGGCACTGCCTTTATGGTCTTGATGCTGATTTAATTATGTTAGGATTGTGTACCCATGAACCACATTTCAGTTTATTGAGAGAGGAAGTAAGATAAAACATTAAATCTGATTTTTTCAAAGATGTTTTTATATACAGGGTGGAGCAATCTTCTGACATCGGAGGATTACATCTTTGTGGTGAGAGATAGAACTTCATAGTTTTGTGTGAGCTAATACAGTTACTGAGGGCACATTTTGAAAATACTTTCGATTCTACAGGATGTCCAAAACCACGTAGCAGCACAAACTTACATTTTTTTAAATTGAACGGACTATATTTTGTTCAAGAATCAGAAAGATCTCACCGAGAGCGTTACAAAAATATAGCACTCTAATATATTATAAGGGTGTCTTACAAAGATATGGCCAATTATTAGCAAAAAAGACCTCCTCTTTAACACTCTGCAAAACAGTAAATTATAATAAATTGACAGGTCTTTTTATGCAAATGTCATATACATATCATTGACTGTGCTCAGTATTAATTACTTTTTTCATCTGTGGCTTCTTTAATACAGGGTGAATCAGAACGCAAATCAAGCAATATCTCAAAATTTTCGAATGAATCACCCTATAAGTCTTTTTACAATTTGTTAGTACAATTAATAAACTTTCAAAGATGTAGTACACTTAGAGCATGAGTTAATAGAAAATCGTAGATATTTTATGATAATGGTCAAAAACAAGTATTTTACGTACATAAATTAAATGGTATTAAATTTTTAAACGCAACATCTTGTGAATTTTAACATTTTTAAGGCAAAAATTCTAATCCGATTCTTGAACAAAATATAGTACGTTCAATTTAAAAAAATGTAAGTTTGTGCTGCTACGTGATTTTGGAACACCCTGTAGAATCGAAAGTATTTTCAAAATGTGCCCTCAGTAACTGTATTAGCTCAAATAAAATTATAAAGTTTTATCTCTCACCACAACAATGTAATCCTCCGATGTCAGAAGATTGCCCCACCCTGTATATCTAATTTCACACATTGAAATTTATGCTTATATAATTTAACATTCTTGTTGTAGGTAAAGTTTGGTAAAAAATCCACTAAACGTGTGACTGTTCCTGAAGAGATAACATTTTTTTTGTTGCATTTATCTCTGTTGAGGGAATATTTAGAATTAGAGTTTTCTTCTATAAGATATAAATTAAGAGGATTTGACTATGATTTGGAAAATATTATAGATGACTGGGTTCTTATGGGTTTTTTGGTAGGCAATGATTTCATTCCTCATTTACCAAATCTGCATATAACTGAGGGAGCTTTACCCATTTTGTACAAGACATATATGGAAGTTTTACCAACTTTAGATGGTTATATCAATGAAGGGGGAACCTTAAATTTAAAACGATTTGCAGCATTTTTAGAAAGACTCGGTGTTCAAGATGTAGACTATTATGAACAAGTAAAAGATGATATACTCTATTTAGAATCCAAAAGAGGAAATAAGCAGGAGTTGACTAGAGAATTGGAAGAGTGGGAAGGAGAAGATGAAAATGTTTTTGAAGCCCTTGAGCCTGAGAAATCCACTTCTAAGGACAGTGGCTTGCTCAGTCTCTTAAAATCTGCAGATGACTTATGTCTCGATGATGATACTGATTATACTAGTGATGATGATTTTGCTAATTTCAAGAAGGACTATTACAAATCAAAAATGGATTATATGGATGTTACTCCGTAAGTATGCATAATTTTAGATTCAAAGCTATTGCCATACGTTATAATATAACTTGCTAGGTGTTTATTCATTGTATGTATTTATTTCAATTCAATATTACAATTTAAAGTATTATTATTATTTTTTATAGAGAAGTCTTGAAAGACCAAGCAGAAGGATATGTACGAGCAATTCAATGGAATTTAAACTATTATTATAATGGTTGCTGCTCTTGGTCCTGGTATTATCCACATCATTACGCTCCATATATTTCTGATATAAAAAATTTTATTGATTTTAAAATAAACTTTGACATGGGAAAACCATTCCATGCATATGAGCAGGTAAGCTTGAGAAAAACAATTTAAAAGGTAAAATGCTAGAATAAATCTACTGTTTGTTTAATCAACTTCTAAAATTGCCATTGTCAAATGTAAACAGAATTAAAAAAATATATCTTTCAGCTCTTGGCAGTTTTACCAGCGGCAAGCAAACAACTATTACCTGAGTGTTATCATGAATTAATGACAGCAGAGAATTCCTTGATAATTGATTATTATCCCGAAAAATTTGAAACAGACCTTAATGGAAAGAAGCAAGCGTGGGAGGCCATTGTGAAGATACCATTTATAGATGAAGTAAGATTCTTCAGTTTATAATTCAGTGACTCTATTTACTCGTGTTTTTCTACATTTGTCTATAAAAACAAAACAAAGTGTAGTAGAGTTTTTTGGAAACTGGAACACTTGAAACTTTTATTTGTTGAAAGCCAAGTGCAGCCAAATATGAAGGTGGTGTCTGCAACTTCGCTTATTTATTATTGTTAAAAAATACTTGACGACTATTTCGGTGAGGGGATGAAAAAGCTCGGACGCGGTAAGCATAGACTTGTTCATATGCGCTACGTAGTCACCGCCGCCTCTCTACTTCCGATTTAAAAGTATTGAAGTATTGTGTAGTATCAATTGGAACGTCCTACTTTTCGGAGTCAGAGTCGAAAGGTTCCGGAAAAAAAATTTATAACAAAGTGGCCTCGATAAACGCCTGGAAATTATTTTCAGAATTGTAGGTCCACCGCTAGAGGGCGTATTTGACAGTTGAAATTTTAAAATGCAAAATTTTTCAAAATTTACTCAATTAAGGCTGCCACACCGCCCTCAAATTTCATAACATGAAACTGTGACTTCTAATGTATATACATAGATGGCAATATGCATCTATACGGCAAGAAAATATTTTACAATACGCCGTTGCCAATTGTTTGCGGAATTGAGTAAACAAAAACAAAACTTTTACAATAAGTAGGTAGGTAGGTAGTTACCCTGTCTAAATATAGCCCTACACAATGACCTTCAACTCAAATGAAGTGATATTTTCTTCAATAATCTCGTAATCGGTTTATATAATTCTATTATTAGTCTTAGTCAACAATGTATTATCCCAGAAATTATATATAGGGATATTCCAAAAAGATTAAAAGCGAGAGGTCCGAAATAATTTGGAGGAGATATAATTTTGTAGTTCAAAATCGTTGAACTGTAGCTGTGTGTATATGATATATTTAGTAATATTATTTAAATAAACTACAACCATTAGTACCAGTATAAAATCCTAAGTGTTTGATTTACAGTCAAACTTGGGAATGTAGACATAGGTGGAAGAAATTAATTTTCTTTAAAAAAATTTCACCTTTCCCTACATTTCCTTTCCATTATCACATTTGGAAGTTGTAGGTATCTATTCTGAAACTACACCTACAACAGTAATTTTTCTTTTTTCTCTCATTTTTTTGGGAATCAAACCACAGCAATGTTGTTATATTTTTTTATTTCGACGTTTCGGTAGCGTTCCAGCTACCGTTGTCAAGATAAATTGGTAATTAAATAACTTTTGGTCCCTATCTGACACAACGAAAAAATTCGTCGAAATAAAAAAAATATACACATTATTGTGGTTTGATTCCCAAAAAAATGAGAGAAAAAAGAATAAGTAATGCCAGAAGGAACGTACAGAAGATATTTAGTAAGATATTCCAATGAAAACGGCTCTGAACAATTCAATTCCATGAATCTTCTAAACATAATTTAATGTACCGGTTGCATTTTTATCAGTGTAGATATACGTAAATGGAACAGATAATTTTTAAAGGCAACCCTAATTTCTTTAGAACTCAATTAGGTGGTAGTCCACTTTTAGCAGATGAATCTAAAAATAAAATGTAGATTTTCGTCAAATTACTGATAATATTTCGAGTTTGGCAACGTTGCTTTAAATAATTTGCTGTCAATTTAAGCTAATTCCCCATTCTTTTGCAGTAATTTGATACGGACACCGCATTGGTTAATAGTTTTATTTTGAAAATTACGTAAAGCCATTTTGAACTTATGATTAATTATTGACTCTTGAGATTTATGGAAAACATGTTGTAAAAGTATAATGTTGTATACTCAAAGAATAAATATAACAAATTCAATATATTATAGTCTCATGTGACATTACCTTTAGAGATGACATCTGGTAAAATACTTGATGAACTACAATTGAAATATGGAGTGAGTAGGAAATTCAAAAAATGAATGATTTCGTTTCAGACCGTGTGAACAAAATAACAGACGAATATTACTTTTTATTAAACGAATGTCCACAAATTCTTATGTAGAATGTGACCTGCACATAGGTTTTCGAAGTGCTTACAGTAAAATAATTAGGGTTAATGTGTTTAAATCCAATGTTAATACTAGATTTGTATATGCAGGTTATAATCTGTGTGTCTAACTTATTCTCTTACATAACTAGTTTACATTATATGATTCTTCCATCATTAATAAGGTGAGAATTGAGAAATTGATATTCAAAAGTTCCGCCATTGCCAAATTGTGCAGCCTTAAGGAGCATATTAAATATTATAATCAAATTCCTCGACAAATTCTGCATATTTTTAATATTACAAGCTTATGTCTATCTCTCCAAATAAGGGGTGGGGGAAAGTGGAAACCTTGTTACGAAAAAACGCCTGTAATTCGGTTTCTGCTTACCGATTTTAATAAACTTGATGTTGTTTGGAAGAGCTTTTGTTGAACAATCGAATATTTGTAAATATGAAGCAATCTGATTAATAACATAAATGCTAGAGGGCGCTGTTTTATTTTTTTAAATATTGTGTTTTCTCGTAACAATTTTAAATGGAAGCATACAAATTGAAGTAGATCTTTGAAAAGTAGACTAAATTAGAGATAAAACACTGCAAACTGCAAGGCGATATCTCTATCCTATCCTGAGATATCGTAAGAAACAGGTAAATGGCGGGAATTCATCTTCCAACATTTAGAAGGCTGTTGAAGTAAGTTGTGTTACATTTTTTCAATTATATAAGAATGTTATATTTGTTTTCAAGCGATCAGTTAGTAAATCAAAAGCATCAAATATCAATAAAAACCGATATTTGTAAGTTCATTTATTTGGCCACCGAGGTCTCCAGAACTAACTTGTTCAGATTTTTATTTATGGGGGCGAGTTAAAGATCTCGTTTATGTCGATAGACCACCCGCAACAAGAGCTGACATGGTTGAAAAGATTTTTTTTTTTTATTCTGTTATTTAACGTCGGTCTATTTCTGCGACTGTGGCTAATCACCGACGCCGGGAGCACTCTACCCCTAAACGGAAATTTTGGCGAACCCACTAGTGTTCCAACCAGTGGTAGCGTTCTTTAACGAGCCCAACATCCATGGACTCGGGACCTCGGTTTTACGTCTCCTCCGAAAGATACGACATGCAATACGGAGTATTGAAGCTGCTGTTTTCTCTACCCGTCAGCGATTGATTTCATGCATTGAAAATGATGGACATTTCGAACATTTATGGCGGCACTCATTACGTACCTAGTTATTTATTAAAGGTTTCAATAGTTCGATTTATCACATTATTTTAAAATTCGTTCTCATTGTTAGTAGCGACAGCATTACATTTAGGTAATCTAATGGCAACCATAACATTAGTGTGATAACAGTTTAAATTACTGCAGACCAATGTAAGGTCTTTCCATTCAGGCTAAATTTAATAATTTCTGTTAACGCGAACCAGCCTTCTAGACGATGTAAGAACAATTCCAGCAATTTGCTGTTTGCAGTGTTTTATTACTAATTAAGTCTACTTTTTAAAGATCTACTTCAATTTGTATGCCTCCATTTAAAATTGTTACGAGAAAACACAATATTTAAAAAAATAAAACAGCGCCCTCTAGTATTTATGTTATTAATCAGATTGCTTCATATTTACAAATATTCGATTGTTCAACAAAAGCTCTTCCACTCTCCCCCACCCCTTATTTGGAGAGATAGACATAAACTTGTCAAATTAAAAATATGCAGAATTTGTCGAGGAATTTGATTATAATATTTAATATGCTCCTTAATTGAGTAAATTTTGAAAAATTTTGCATTTTAAAATTTCAACTGTCAAATACGCCCTCTAGCGGTAGACATACAATGCTGAAAATAATTTCCAGGCGCTTCTCCGGGCCACTTTTGTTATAAAAATTTTTTCCCGAATCTGTGCTATAATCCGATAATCCACTCCTGAGATATGGCCGACGGCCGTTCTTAGTTGGCCACCCGGTACCTTGAGACCGTAAAACATGGTGGTTTTAATTTCCCATCAAAAACAAACCAAATAATAAATATACCACATTATACAGATGATAATAATATGTATTTTATTTAATCACATTATTGTGAACCATTAAATTTTTAATTTTAGAAACGTCTCTTAGAAGCCATGAGTTATTGTAATGATAAACTGACAACAGAAGAAAAGAAACGAAATACCCATGGTCCTATGTTGATTTACATGTTTACTCCAAAAAGTAAGGGTCCTTATCCATCACCATGCTATTTTCCAGACGTAGCACAAAATCATACGGATCTTAAAACACTAATGTATAATGATATTTTAATTCCCAAAGAAAAATTAGTGAAGGGCGCTTATCCAGGAGCGCATATGGATGTTTATTATCCTGGATTTCCAACAATGAAACATCTAAAATATCGCGTGAGTAGATGTGTATAGCAATAATTCCTAACTGTCAGTGAGATCAGCCCACTGATGAACTGGATATAATTTACTCAAAATTTTAACATGTAATAAATATACACTGTGGGCCGAAATAAAGGAGTACATTCTTTAATTGAAAATGTTTTTTTTGTTTTTTGGGCGATTTATTTTCTTTTTGCAGGGCTAATAACCTAACATATCCTCAACATGACTGTAAATTTGAAAGCAAAAATAATGTACAGGGTCGGACTTATAAAAAAAATTATATAACAGTGCATTTGAGCTCGTTGCAAATGAAAACTGTCTTAGTTAAAATTGTACTAAATATGCTTTTTCGGTAGAAAAAAACTATCCAGAACACTTCAGTAAAAGGGAAATTTTCCAAAATTACCGGATTCGCGAAATACCATTTTTTATTAAATCACATTTTAACAAATAATAGGCCCTGCAAAAAGAAAATAAATCGCCCAAAAAACAAAAAAACCATTTTCAATTAAAAAATGTACTCCTTTATTTCGGCCCGCAGTGTATGTAAAATTATGTTTTTAAATATATGGAAATTTATGTTCCAAGCTATAGTAGCACTTGTAACATTTTTAAATATAACCATTGTAAAAAGCGAGCAGTCAATTGTGCCAATCTTTGCATCAGTCTTAGTATATAACTTTCGACCTTTATTCAATTTAAAAAAATTGCTTTTCTTTATAGGGGGAGCTGCAAAAAGCTCACGTTAAAGTATTTGAACAACCAAGTCGAAATGAAAGTATGATTGTTAGCATAACACCTAGTGTCAAGTTTGCTGGGGATATGATTCCTGTAGATCTTTTAGGTACTACACTTTTTGTTGGTTGGCCACATCTCATCGAAGCAAAGTAAGTTACCATGTTAAAAATTTAATCCTACTTGAATGGATAAAAGTAATTACTTCTATTACCTTTTAAATTAATCGATTTCCCGAGTAATATTCACCCAGTATACTACAAGTGTGCAGGATTTTCTAAAAACTTCAAGTGTTTGTTGAGCTTTGAGACAGTATTTAAAACAAATAGTGATAAAAATAAAAAAATCGACTGCATAATGACATCACATTTTAGGGTTGTAGCGATCTCAAATAATAATATAAAATTCATATGTATGGGAGGACCAAATCAGTACAATACAGTTGATCTTAGTGACTCAGACAGAAAGCAATTTCATATGAGTATAAGTGGAATTACTGAGCAGTAAGTATTTGAAAATTTTTTATTTCAATATGCTTTTTAAGTTGGAGTACTAGGTGGCGTTAAAGAAATGTTACATTAGTGCTAAAGTCCTAGTGCAAATTATATTTTTAAATTGATTGACGTGTGTTTTAGGCAAAAATCCCGAATGGGTATCAATTTGGGCGAAATAAAAGTACTAGTATATGTAAAACAACTAATCGGAAGAAAGTTTACCGTCAAGTCGAATGGCAAGTTGTGTTTAGAAAAACAATATGCACCAAATACTTCGTGTTATCCACTACATACAATAGTTTACAACATAAATTCACACGATCCTCTAAACAACGAAATAAAAGATGTGGAAAGTATATTTCCGAAAAACAGTATTTGTTTTACGCTTACAAATCCTTATTATGGTTCTCAAGGAATGGTAAGTTTCAATAATTAATTGACGTACATGATAGATGGAAATTTTTTTTAAATAAATAAATGAATCCCTTTTAAAGTTTGGGAAAAAACCTCGAGTATATATTTCACGCCATAGAATAGTGTGCCAAGTTCAATATTCATCAAGGATATAGAAAGCAAAAGATTATCATGTCGGAAATTCAGTCAGACATTAAAGCACTGAGTTCTTCTGTAATCCGTTCCGAAACGTTATGGGAATACACAATGAACTTGGAGGGAACATTATACTGGATTACTGTGGGAAATATGAAATTATAAACCTACTTCGAGTAATCAATCAAGCTTTGTAACTATACATTCATAAAAATCAATGTATTTATAGGCAAACTAAATAAAATTGTAACCTAAACAGCCCCACGCTAGAGCTCTCCACCTCAGGTAGTGGAATTCGGCACCAATTAAACTATTTTATACACTATCACTGGGATGGGGTATACAATTAATATTAAATTGGACGCCACCAGCTTTTTAATCGAAACGAAGCAAAAGCTGGAAAGCTGGAAACACCTTGTAAATTAAAGTTAAGTTACAAACAAATGAATAAAATGAATCTACTTATTCCCGAACACGTTTATCCAATTCAATAATTATAGAAATATCAATAAAAAGAATGAAAATAATAATTATTTAATATTTCAAAAAATCAAACGAAGAGAATACCGATTTGTTATAATTAGCACGCCAAATCCAAATCTTACACACGCTAAAGATAAGCGAAGAAACTTATCTTTATAAGGCTGAAGATGGGTGCAGCCCTTGGCGCGATGGCGGCAGTTGCGGTGATGTCTTCGACAGGCTGTGGATCTAGTGCACGGGACAGGAACGAAGTGGACTGAAGATGTCTTGAAGTTAACGTGCCGGGAACTTGCCGGCTGCAAAGCAACCTGACAATAGAAAATTGTTCACCAAAAAATTAAAAACAAATATAAATGAAATGTAGCCTTTAAGGTGGCAGTTAGAGGAAAAAAGAAATCCACTCGAAAAGTGAAATTTCGAACATCGACAGACAAAAATGGAAGGGGAATTTTATAAAAATTAATGTTTTATTTTGGAGTGGCTAATGCCAGACACAAGCTTCGAGTGAGAAACAAGCAACTAATAAAAATACCGTTGAGAAACAAAAAATGTTTACCAATGTTTCTATATCTCCTTTGATCTTTGCCGCTAAATATGGAAACAAGTAACTTATAGGAACTTTTGTTGCTGCGACAGTAAACAACGAGAAGCTTAAATAAACTCTTGGCAACATTCAGAAACAAGTTCCAGGAACAAGCAACATAAACATAATGTTCCTATGTGCTGCTTTCGGTGTGGACGTGGCTTTAGACTACTATTTTAAACTGTTTAGAAATTTAGTAGAAGTTTGGGAGGAAATGACTAATGAGCCACAAAAATTCACTAAATAAAATAATTTTAAGACGAAAAGGTAACAGCTGAACAGCATATTCATAAGAATAATATAAAACATAAAGAAAATCAGCCCCCGCATTTCTCTATAGGTGATCAGACACCATCTCACAATAGTTATTTTTATTTTATTTCTTATATTACAATTAATATAACATAAACTGGAAAATTAGCCTTGGTTTAAGTCACCTTTAAACATTTTCAATGAGTTTAGTATTTCTAACTATACTGCCTTATATTTCATAAGTTCACAGATCAGAGAGCATGTTTACAGATTATACTGATGCTAATAATATTTTTATTCATATTATGTCATCTCTAAACCTTAACACAAACATTTGTAAACTGAAGGCTTATGTTACAATAATTGTCAGTCTGTTGACTATGAAACAACGAGCAACAAGTTTAAAATAGTAGTCTAAAGCCACGTCCACACAGAAAGTAACACATAGGAACATTATGTTTATGTTGCTTGATCCTGGAACTTGTTTCTGAATGTTGCCAAAAGTTTATTTAAGCTCCTCGTTGTTTACTGTCGCAGCAACAAAAGTTCCTATAAGTTACTTGTTTCCATATTTAGCGGCAAAGATCAAAGGAGATATAGAAACATTGGTAAACATTTTTTTTCTACACCCACATGTATATTATCCATTTCCTGCACAGTTTTGAGAATGGAAATGTAGGCCATATCGGTTAACTGAACGTATATGATTTCATATACATCCTAGAACGTATATGGAAACCACCAATCAGCATTCGCGTTTAGTACTCGTCACTCATCTTATTTTCAATTTAAAGAAACATCAAAATAACTTGTCAAAAAAGTCTCTCCCAGAAGCACTGGATCAAGAATATTTATTTATAAAAATAAACTTGAATAAAATAAACCTTATTAATTAATAACAAATATTAAAAACAGAATAAAATGGGTATTTGAGGGACTATCGATGAACGTCAGTTCTTATGAAAGTATGTAATACTTCTGAGGTTTGCTTAAAATAAATCCCGGTAGCCGAGTGGTTAACGTACCAGACTCTCATGCGGTAGACCCGGGTTCGATTCCGCGTGAAGTTTTTTTTTTCAGTTGTTAATTTTATTTTTTAATAATTATTCTGCTCAATATTGATAACTACAACAGGCAGACGCTTGAAATATTTAGCAGAATATTCATTATTATAAATAACGGTACGGTACCCTTCTTGCGGGAGTCCGACTGGCAACAATTGGTACGATTATGAATAAAATTGTTGAAAATTTCTAATTCCAAGTTATATTTAAAGTTTATTCAAATGTTTATTTTCTAGATTTTTTCTTGAATGGGTCGTAGAAAAAATATACTGTTCAACTCGTGTGGATTGTCCATATCGCACTTCGTCCTCGTGCGATATGGCCATCATCGTCCTCGTGCGATATGGCCATCATATCCACACTAGTTGCACAAACTACTATTGTTTCTCAACGGTATTTTTATCAGTTGCTTGTTTCTCTCTCGAAGCTTGTGTCTGGTACAATAGGAAATTGCTTTTTTGGAAATTCGAAATAAGTACATCAGAGAAGTATATGAATCTCCCATTGCAAGTGTTAATAGGAGGCGTTCCTCCAATGGATATACATATAGCAGCTCTATAGTTTGTATCTTCTTTTTGAATCAAAGGTGAAATTTGACACAGTAACCATTCCAAATCAGTACTACTCATACGACAAAAATTTTTTACATATCCATTTCCAATACATTCCGGTATTATATCATCTTTCTTTAATGAACTTAGAAGACGTATGACACCATGTGAATTTCTGTCTAAAAGACTTGGTCTAGTCCAAAATTTACGGACTCGTTTTTTCTGTTTTTGTAAAATAATTACAATTGCCACTGCTGCTGCCTTTAAATCTTCGTCGCACCACATTGTTTAGAAACTAGGATCACACACTGAACTGGTGTAGACACAACGTTTCCTGTTGCAGCAACACAACGAAACATTCTCAAGAATGAGTTACTTTGGTGTAGGCAGAATGTTTACGGAACTTTGCTGTTATTTCTGTTTCCATAAACAGGTTGCGGCAACCAGCAACAAAATGTTCCTCTGTGTTTCTTTGTTGTGGACATGGCTTTACACAAATCATTGTTTTAGATACAAGACTCGTCACAAGTTCCTACAACTGGCAGGATAAAAATAACAGTATCTGTGTTGGAGGAACCCGAATTAAGTAATATAAAAGAGATGCATAACAATGTGGTGAAAAAGTATAAAACAGCACATCAAGTCGCGAGTCCTTTATGTAAGTATCGTATTTAAGTTTATAAACTGCTATCGATAATGTGAAATATTTTCCATTTAATTTTAATTGTTTATTTATTTAAAAAAAAATGTATAAGTGATGGATTCACTGTTAGATTTATTATTTTTTGCTTTGAAGAATTGACTTGACTTGGAAAATCCGTCTAAACTTTTAAAATATGCAAAAAACAAAAAATTTTTCCCAATTTATAGACCAGAATACCCCCTTAATATTTCATTGACATTAATCACTCACAATTGACGAATTTTTACTCCATATATACATTAAATGTAAAACTACTAAGGGAAGATTCCTATGTATGAAGTACATTTTTGATGATAAATTTTAATTACAGGTATATCAAATATTTTATTCTCTAAAATAACCGGTTCTATATTCGTCAAAACGGCTGCTGGATCTGAAACTAGGAGGGTGAATATTGGACTCGATTTAAAATTAAATAAAAAAAATAAAGAAACCCCTGGTTATACCAAGAAAGTAAATAATTATTGGTATTATACTGACAAGGCCGCTGAACTAGTAATGAACTATATTGATATGTTCCCAGAAGTTTCAGAATTTCTAAACAGAAATATAGATAATGATGATGTCAGGATTGAAACGATATTTGTTAAAAATGGGTAAACCACTGATATTTCATTTGCGAATTACTACTATGTTGAAATATTTTAATTTTTAGTGAAGAAAGGTTTAAAGCCCTACAACAATGGTTAAAAACTTTACCTACAAATTCCATTGAGAAACAACCATGTAATAGTATTAGTTTAGAACCCGAGGTTGTAGAGGAATTAGAAAAGATGATGGATACATTCAAGAGTATAAATAATAAAAAGGTTACTATGCAAATCAAGCCCAACTTTTTGTACAGGGTAAGTAAATGAATAATAAGGAAGTAGACCATATCATATTTGATTACTCAGTTCTATCATCCAAGTTTCTCTTTGGGATGACTTATCAGACCAGTAGTGTTTGTAATCTCATTGTTTACCAAATAATTATTTCATTAACACCATTTTCTTATAATTTTACAGCCTGAAATTCAAAATGGAACGCTAGAACCTGATCCAAAAACTGAAACTAGAATTCTGGATAGAGTAGTAAATGTTCGACATGGTTATACAGTGCCGTTTGGATTTAAAGGCACTGTTACAGCAATTAGGACTTCTTCAACAAATAACGATAGAGATATAATGTACGAAGTAATATTTGACAAGCCTTTTAGGGATGGTTTAAAGTTGAATTGTGTAGAATGTCGAGGTTATATGCTACCCAAAACTGCTTTCATTAATATATCTTATGGTCAGAGGCTGATGGTAGAGAAAACTGGAAAACCAGGTAAATATAGTTGTTTATTGATATTATTTTTATATCATTTGTATTCGGTTCTTATGTATAATGTATTTTTCAGATGAACTAATAGCAAAAGCAGAAGCTACCAATAACTCAAATTACTTTAACAATTTGATAAAACCGCAACCGTCTTTCCAGCAGCCAGAAAAATCACTTTGGACTAGTCCTCTAAAATTGCAACAACCTAATTTCTTTTACCCTCCTGTAAATCAACCGAATGTTCAGTCAAATTCTGCGTTTGCACATTTCAGTTCGGTTAATGCTCATAGGAAACCAGTAACGCCTGAAAAAATAGATGATAAAAGTAGCGTGACCGAATTTTTAAACATACATAAACAAAATGAACCTACTCAAAATAAAAATGAAAATATTAGTGATAATAAAAAAGACAGTATTTCTGTTAGATCTAAAGACGATCATAAGAGTTTCAAGAAAAGTCCGGAAAATGATCTCAATACAAAGTTTGACAAAAGCTTCTCAAAATCTCGTGAAAATACCCAATCTCAAGATAATAGCGATAATAATTACAAAAAATTGATGAAACCTGAAGATTTCCGGATACCTCCGAGCAAACAAATAGAGGGAAATAGTAGCCAACAGTTCCTTAAACCGAATTTCAGTCAAAATCAACGACAAAAGGGATATCAACAAGATAGAGAACAATCAGTTAATAATTTAATGCCTAATTTTGAAGTTAAAAAAGACCTTAAACAACAGGTAGGTACATTTATTGGCAGACTTTACTCTTACTTTGTGGAATGTATTATTAGACATATAAATTTAAACTCATTAATATAATTTGCTTTTTCGTTTGGTAAACAAATCCCCAGTAAGCAGAAATATTAGAAGGAATACTTTAAATGTAATGAAATATGAGTGTTATTTAAAAGGATTTCAATTCAAATATATATGTTAATTTTAATTTACACTTTTTTAAAATCAATTTTCGTTTTTAGGGACCTGGAACCTCAACAAAAGATAAATATAACAAAAAGGTTGGTGGTTTGTCATTAAAGTTTTTTTTTTTTTTTTTTTTTGAGTAGTTGGGTGGCTTTGGCAGAGACCAATTAGCCAGATTAATTTGACGAGTTATTTAACAAAGTTATCTTGTAAACAATTTTGTTAGTGTGTTAAAAAAAAAAAGAAATGTATATATGTTGTTAGTATTTGTGCATCTATTGTAAGTCGAATAAGCCTGACACGGTCGTAAATGATACTGGTGCTGTCGGACATAAATGACTGACAACGCAAAATTATGCATATTGGTCGGTCAGTCTTATACGACTGACAAAACAAAATAAAACAATCAAAAATTAGTATGCCGGCAGTCAAAGTGTTAATTCTATTTTTTCGTCGACGCACTTACAAGATGTTTAGTCGCAAAATTGCTTACAAATTTTTTGTGTTAGTAACAGTTTTTACAGTTTCATTTTGCACCTTTTTAGGTGATTATAAAGAGAATATAGAACATTTTTGTTGTTAAATATGATTTGATTTACACATATAGGTAGTTTAACTTCAAGATTTATTAGTTCCTCGTAAAAGGTGTTTATATTTGCTTGTTGTTCGGAGCATTCTAGTATTACATGGGTTAAATCACCAAGTACTCCTCCACAAGTGCAAGCTGGATTTTCAGTTATACCGATTCTGTCTTTATATATTGGTGTCATAGCATGTCCTGATCTTATCCTATTTATAGTGACAATAAATTCTCTATGTGGTATTCCATTGAACTATCTACTTCGTGGGATCTTGGTTTGGCATCTTTTGTAGTTCAGTCCATGAATGCTGCTTTCATAAACTCTTTGCCATTCGAGTAGCAGTCTGTTCCTATATTCACACCTAAGGTCAGTATGTGGTACGGATTTTATTGTTATTGGTTCTCCTGTAGTAATGGCCGATTTTGCTAATCTGTCCTCAATTTCATTTCCTTTTATACCCGAGTGACCCTTTATCCAGGCCACTACGGTATTTTTGTTTTGTTGTATGATGTTATGATGTTCTTTTAGTATTTCTAGTTCTACATGGGATAAATTTGAAGAGCAATGAATATTTTGTAACCTGTCTACGAGGCTTTTACTGTCTGTAAAAATTACTATTTTACTTATGTTGGTTGATTAAACATACCTCAGGGCGAACAGCACAGCGTAATTTTCAAGTGTATAGATTGATGTTTCCTTTGGGAATCGCTTTAGAGACGTATGGGAAGTGCTAGCATCATAAAAAGCGCATCCGCATCCTTTGTTTGTCTTGGAACCATCTGTATATATATATTTGTATTCTGGCCAGATTTGGTTGATTTGCTCTAAGAAGTTTCCGTTTGGATTTAAGTAACTTGTTTTAATTTTAGTAGAGAATAAAAGGTAATGTTGCTCTGCATAATATGGTAGAGTGATGGAGGAGTGTACAATATCTTGGTACTTGGTGATATGTTTATAGCTGTTAGTGGAGTTTTTTTGTGTTGCCAGTATGGGTGTGTAAGAACTAATATTGAAAGGTTGTATATGGATTGAATGGTGTTGGCACGTCTAGCGTATAGTTTAGTTATGAAAATATCGCTGATTTTTTTTCTTCGAAGGGATAGTGGAGGCTCTATTGCCTCTGCTTCCATGACATGTACTGGTGTTGATTTTAAATAGCCAAGACATATTCTAAGACATCGATTTTTTTGAATTTCTATTTTTTGTAGATGTGATTCGGCTGCTATTCCGTAAAGGTTACTACTGTAGTCGAAGATTGACCTCGTCATTGTTCTGTAAAATAGGAGCGCGATGTTAGGGTCTGCTCCCCATAAAGTTTTTTATTATAGTGAACCTGCGTTTATTAACATAATAAGAAGAATTCACTAATACGTGTTTAGTTTTTTTAATAATTATTTCTTTTAATTTGTGCACATTTACTTTATAAATATTGAAGTAAGTGAAGAAATATTAGGGCCAGTTTCATAATCATTGCTTAAATGGGATATTTAACTAAAGGGTCCTTTAGCTTAAAGGTTCTCTTAAAAGTAGGGTCAGTTCCATAATAGTATGGACGCGTCCTCATAATAAAATCCCAATTTAGGCTTGAATATACTGTGTTGGCTGCACTGCTCGTCGGGTTCCTCCTTAATTTGACGGATTTTCGACAGAATTTGTGTTTACTTCTTGGTTATTTGGTGGTTTGAATTGAGTACAACACTTTCCGTATTTTCATTGTTTACATTTATAACGGTAAGTAATAAACATCAATGCGTGATGAAGAAGAACACAAAAAATGTGAGATTATTAGATTTAGACATTATGGAAGCGGAAAAGGATTTGAGTTCCCATTGATTATATTCATTTATAGCTCTAATTAGTTAGTGAATATTTCTTTAAATAAAGTATTTCAAATTCTTAAACTAATCTATTAAAATGTAATTTGGCGTCCATTATGTTCCAAACTGTTTGCACGTTTAATGTTAAAAATCCTTTCCGGCTACGAAAAATTTCTGCATCCTCACCTCCAGGAGATTGGATTTTTATTAAGGTGCAATTAATACGCCAATAGAGAGTTATTGGAAACACGAATTTACTGCCTTGCAGTAATTGTGATTCCTTAAATAAATAGTGCTCGATCTTAAAACAGACTTAAAATTTGGAGTTATTGAAACATGAAACTCTATAATGACATTATATTAAGGAAGGTGTCACAGATGACAAAGATCACCTACACTATGACATATAAATATGAAACATGAAATAAAGTCGGGATAGTGCACTGCAGTAATCGCGCACAAATAAGGATAAGCCATAACCTTAATAATGTTTCCCTTATTCAAAACATCAAATGCGCATGCGTATATGTCACTATAAGGACAGCACTATTACTGCTTGACCTTATAAAAGTTCCAATAACTCTCTATTTACTTTTGGGAAACTCGCAATGGAATAAAAGTGGTTTGCGGCTTGTTCCATTTCCAACGGATTATGATACATGTAAATATGTTCGTTGCTGAGATGGGCAATGGCTTGACATACTCTCTTTATTCGACTTGCGGAGGCTTGAACATTTTTAATGCTTTAACGTGTTTAGAACTAGCAATAACCAAGCTATAAAAAAATACACTTCAAATCTGAGTTGACATCTATCTGTTAAAAGTCCTTTTAAGCTTCAAAAATGGTAAAAATTGGACATTTACCTTAAAGGAAGTTTCAATAGTGAATTTTTGGTTATGAAACATATCACTACACTACAAACGACCATTTACGCTTAAAGGTTCCTTTAAAAGCATTATGAAACCTGGGCCTTAGTATCATAACCAAAATTAAGTGATAATTAGTAGAAATAATGTTGAAAATTAGTCAAGATCTGGAAACACGAGATGTTGTCTTGTATTGTGTCACAATAATGTTAAAATTTATTTATTATTGTAAAAGTCTTTTGCTAAAATTGAAGTTATTCACATTCTTTTATTACCAACAAAGTATTTTCAATCATTATATTAATATTTTTTATAGGGTACTCCTTCCATAGATACAAATTACTTAAAAACTCTATTGGGAATAGGTAACCACGAAAAACAAGACAATGCTAGTTCAGTTGGAAATAAAGAAAACATAGTGTCAGATAAGGCCAAACACGAAGAGACGTCTTCCAATGTTTCTTTTGACATGTTAGCGGTGAGTTTACATATTTATACATATTATATTATATAATTAGAAATTTATCACATAGCCGACAATCATTTGTAATAGGGTTATAAATCAAAGGATATAGTGTAAAATAATTATAATTTCTTGAACTTGACAATCCCGACGATGCAAATTTCATTGACTTGTATGACTTGAAAGATCTATTGCGACCACTTACTTAGTTCCTGGGAAAAGTCTTGAAGACTAGTAGCTGCTGAAAAAAGTATTCGAGACTAAGAATTTCTGCAGGCTTTAGTGTCCTAGAATTCTGAATTACTGTGCAATCCGCATGTGGATGGAGGTTTCTTCTTCCATATCACAGAATCCACATTCTGCTCCAATATTAGACACCTGTTAAAACCCTTTGGTTTTACTGATTCAGGCATTCATTTGTTCTTGACACAGTAATGGTCGAGTTAATTAAAGTGAAAACTTTTAGTAAAGGTCTCCATGAGTGCCTGTTACTTTTTCTTACTATTACACAACTTCATAAAGAAAAGTACACATTACATTATTTTTTACACCAGAAACCGTGGATTACTTACTGTACAGACTTTTGTTACAGTCTGTAGTATCAGGTATTAGATTAGATTTGAAGAGGTGGCTGATCGGCCTATTATACTGCGACTGAATCAAGATCACATTCTCCATTTTGCCGGTGGACCATAATATGGCGCAGTCAGTAGGATATATTATAACATACAATAATTGAATGGAAATGAGGAGTTAAAATCTCATATATTGACTTTTTTGTACAGGCTATAATTCTTATTGAACATTAATTCATGATATTGATTAAATATAAAATTTTAGCAAGTTGCCAAAACTCCAGCTAGTGTTCGATTGTTGACATACTACCAATCCAACCAATTAGGATTACCTAGATATCAATACTACACCGTAGATCGTAATATGATAAGAGCTCAAATTACTTTAAATGACGGTACTGTTATGGTAAGCGAACCGAAGAAAACTAGAGAAGATGCCAGTGAAAATGTTGCAGCTAATTTTCTGGACCATTTTTTGAAAAACGTAAGTATTTTCTTGCCTGATAATATGCTCCCAACTTCTTAATACATTTTTTTACAGGGTAAACCTAAGGAAACAACAAACGACAATTTTCCAGCACCTCCAACGAATTGGGTCCATTCAGACACTGATCATAAAAGACAGGTAATAATATACACAATGATCCAGGCAAATTAGCTCAAAAAAATATTAACCTTATACTACTCATTGCTACTTCCATCTTCAATAACTTTGAAACTGTATACTAACGTTGAAAAATATGAATCACTATATAATAGTCCAAGAGCCCCAGCTAAAAAGTAGGTCCAAGTTGGCGTCATAGGGAGGCTTCATTTCAGCCGCCATCTTGAAAAACACGTTTTATTAAATATCTCGCGAACCGCGCATCGCACGACAAAAACTGTTAAGATCATTATTGTAGCTAATAATATTTGCCATCTTTTTTATCCCAAACTTTTTTTTGTATAACCCATAGGTTTTCAATTATAGCGCTGCAAACTTTTTTCAATATGGTTTTTGCTGAATATTTAGTTAATTTTTTTTGTAGCATTTATAGCTTGTGAGCTATTACGCTGTAAACGAGATTATAATGCTGTATATTCATCATGCGCTTGGGTCGTTCCCTCGCCTGTTTGTGACTTAGTGTTAAACGTACCGGTCACAGGGCTGCAAGCATGCGCAGTAACTACATGTGGCCAGATACGAAGGAAATTGTATATATTTTTCGAATTATGTGTTATAATTCTGTTCTTTCCAATATTTTATGTTGCGTCTAGTTTTCTCTCTTTCGGAGGCAGAAGAGACAGATTCACAAGGCGACGAGTGTCTTCGGTCGACATCGAAAAAAATAAGACTCGCCCCGTAAAATAATGCCACTTTTTATATTATAACAAATGTCTGAGTCCGTTTTTTTGAAGTAACATTACTAAAATTCTTTTTCTTTTAGTGATTTCGACAACAATTTTAGACAGAAAAAATAAAGTGCAGACGAATATACACAGTATTTTACAAAATTTGCAACAATTGAAACGGGCTAGCGATTTTTCGAAAAACTCGATTCACGTTTAATTCAAAAAAAATAAAAAATTCAAATTGAATACCAACTTTCATATTTCTATTTAAAAAAATAATTTTTAATATTACAATATATTATATCAGAATACAAAATAATACTGTCAAATATAAAATAGCATAATACAAGCATAATGTTAATTAATAATATTAAGAATAACAATAACAATTCTTGATGCACTATTGTTTTTTGCTACATTGACACATTGACAATCTTTTACATGATGATACCTTTTTAAGCAACAATAAAGATCGATGAATTATTAGTTGTTCCCCACATTATTTATAATTTTAATTGATTTGGTACACAGCTGTATTGACATTTTTTGAACACTTCATGCCATTTTATGCGTTATGAAATGGTTTTCGTATACAACGAGCAATATTGCCACTGATAATGTACGAGGTGCAAGTTTTACCAAGCTGCAGCTCCTAAACTATAAGTGCAACGGGAAAAAGTTTCCAATAAAATTTGAGAGAAACCACCATTTTAAATGTATCATTAACCATTAACCAAATATTTAGCAAAAACCATAGACTTATAATATAATATTTAATATTTATAAGTCTATGGCAAAAACCATATTGAAAAAAGTTTGGAGCGCTATAATTAAAAACCTATGCGTTATACAAAAAAAAGTTCCGAATAAAAAAGATGGCAAATATTATTAGCTACAATAATGATCTCCACAATTTTTGTCGTACGATGAGCGGTTCGCGAGATATTTATTAAAACGTGTTTTTCAAGATGTCGGCTGAAGTGAAGCCCCCCCCGTGACGCCAACTTGGACACTCCTGAACATATTCATGAAAAAAATACCTGTTCCCATACATTTTTTACAAAAAATACCAGGCTCTTGGCCTACTAGGTGTTTAAATCACTTAAACAGGGTTCATAGCGACCTGGAGAACCTGGAAAAGTCAGGGAATTTAAAGATGGTCAGGGAAAAGTCAGGAAAAACATCATTTTCAACAGAAATAACCAAAAATGTCAGGGAAATTTTTCCCCTACCTGGAAAATAATTATGGAACTTTCCCCTTCAAGTTTAGATAAAATTATTGATCGTTCCCCATAAACTTTAACCATTCTTTTATTATTTTTTATACCTATGAAATAAAAAGAGATAGCTAACTCGGACATGATACTAAAGGTTTCTGAAGTAGAACTAGTAAGATTTTGGAAAGAATGTCAAAAATTTCTTGTAGCAGCAGTAAAAAAAATTGCTGAAAGATCATGCATAAAATATAATTTGGCAAAGTATATTACCTGTTTTGACCCAAGAATATTCATGGATTCTGCACAAAATGCAAATAAATTAATTCAATACTTTTACGATAAACATAATAACGAGTAGGTAAGCAGAAAAAAGTTTTTGTCAATTTAAAAAACTTGCATCTGATGAACATTTTTTAGGAGCTAAAAACTACGACTACAATAAAAAATGACTCACAGAACATATAAAAACTTTCTCGAAAAATAAAATAAAAATTTAATTAAAAATAATTTGTTTAAAAAGAGAAAAAGGGAAGCTAAGAGTTAAATCTATAATTTGGAAATTAAAAAGAGAAAAATCGAAAACGAATCAAATACTAGCTTGTCTTTAATAAACACTGAAATTAATGACCTAAGACAAACGTTAAGTACTATCGTTACCTAATTTTTCTAATGTATTGGCCAATCTGCAGGGAATAATTTGTTGTTACCATGCAGATTTTGTGATGCGAATTTGGGGTTTTTTGTTCCGAAGAGTTTTATAACTGTTTGTTTTTATGTTATATTTTTTCATTTGTTTTTATTTTTGTGTTTTTATTCCTTTCAGATTCTTTGTTTAAATTTTGTTTATAAAAATGAGACATATGTATTGGTTTCTTCAAACGTGATGCTTCTTCCCTGTGAACTATGAGTTTGAATGAAAATAACTTGTTTAGTGTAAGTGTGTGGGGAGGAGGGGGTCAGCTTTGGAAGAATTTCAATTGCCACAGACTTACTTTTTTAGTTGATACCTAAAAGTGACCTGGAAAAAAATTGTGGGTCAGGGAAAACCTGGAAAAGTCAGAGAATTTTATTTTGTAAAATGGCTATGAACCCTGTTAAACATCATCATTGCATTCGCCGAGAACCTGGTCTTCAATGACGTCCTAGGCGCTTTGCCGGATCGTGCCGCATGAGCTAACATAGTAGTATTCTATATGATTTGGGTTGGGAGTTCTTTGTCTACCTTGTTCAGTAAACTTTTTGAGTTGGTCTTCCCTATCTAGCCAGTTCCCGATTCCCGATCTTATGCAATCTTTTGTGATTCCACAAAACGGTTCCGGACATATGAAGTCTCCTTTATCTAAATGGACCGTACTTAGCCCATTCCACATAATTCTTTAAAACGATTGGTGTATTAACGGATATTATTTTTTAGTCGGCTTCTCATCAAAAGGGCGATGATAGAAACAAATCAGCGAAAAATGATGCGACTGCCGTTTTAAACAATTCATTTGTTCCTTTGCAAGCGGTAAAAAATCATATCAGCAAAAATAATTATGCTAAACACGCTTATGTTAAAGAAGATACAAATGCAAACGGACAAGACAAACCCGTACAAGTGAAGCGCGTTGAAGAAAATAATAAGGTACAAAAATTATATTTATTTTTACAAGATGCTGGTGTTATTCACTTGATGTAGTCAAATGCAGTCTTATCATGCGGGTCAAACGATTCAACAGAGACATTTTTTTGTTTTTGTTTTCTTTTATTGCGTTTAATCATAACTTCCAAATAAAATCCGTAAGATGAATAAGACAGACTTATGCAATTTTGACGGGAGAAAAAAGGATAAAATATGTATTTAGTTTTCAGCGATTCTAAAAAGTCTTTTAGCAGCAAAGTTTTTATTTAAATGTCAGTTATGTCACTTTGACAATTCAAAGCGACAATATGAATAATGAGAAGCAATTTTCCGGTATTTTTCATCCTCAAGCAAAAAAAGGTACTTAATCTGATAGATTATTTCGAGAATGAATAAAAAAGTGGAAATTCGTCAATCAGTGTGCAGGAAACATCATCCATCATTATTTCCTTCGGGTATATTTGTAAGTTCACATTTTGGTAACCTCTGTGTCTTCTGATTTGATACATATGGTTAGTGACCTTTGAACCCGCACGATAAGAGCGCTTTTGACTATAGTATATTATACAAGGTAGTGAAGACTATTATTATTGACCGAGCAGCAAAATAATAAGATAGGAGCTAATAAAAAATGTAGTCACCACTGTGGAGTATATACAATTTTTCCCACTACTAGCCAAATGTAAGATAAAAATTAAGCAGCACATATGACTTTACCGCCATAAAGGCCAGAATGCAGCACTTTACGGTTCAAGTCGAGTTTATATTGTTATTATTATTATGAAACTCAATTATGACTAAGGATGCATTTCGGATGTATGTATGTATGTATTTTGGGGTGACATTCACTGAGACCTAAAAGATCTATTGTGCCCCCTTACTTCTACTCAGTTTCTGAGGAGAGTCTTAGAAACTAGTAGTTCCTTCAGTCCTATTTCCCGGAGGAATTTTAGGATGTCTGCAGGCTTCAACTTAGGTAAATGTTCCTCTTCTATCCAGTAACCTCCTAGGTGCTGAGCTCTGTTAAAACTCTTAGCGCAGTTTTACTTTGACTTATGCATTCAGTTGATCTCAACAGGTTGTAGTCACCCAGAAGAGTCTTTGATTGTATAAGTCCTACTAGATCTTTCCAATGGTCAGATCTTCTATTTTTCACGACTTTATTCATTTCTTCCAATATAACATTGGGGCTGATTCCGCAAAAGGGTTCAGTCCCCCTCTTTGCTAGTTCATCTGCTATTTTATTTCCTTCTATTCCAGTGTGTCCTGGAATCCATAGTAAGGTGACCATATTGTTCTCGCCTAGTTCATTAAGTTTGTCTAGGCATTCCCACACCATTTTGGAACTGATTACACAAGAGCTCAGTGCCTTAATGGCTGCTTGACTATCCGACATTATGATAATCCTTTGTCTTTTGTATCCTTTATCAATATTGAACTGGGCGCACTTTCTTATGGCGTGGATTTCCACTTGAAAGATACTTGGGGTTTTCCCAAGCTTTCAGAGTGTTTGGTTCCTGGCCCGAACACTCCTATCCCAGTTCCTTCTTTTGCTTTTGAGCCGTTTGTGTACCATTGAATGGCATTCTTTCCAAGTCTGGTAATGGTATCTGGATCCCATTCCTTCTTGTTGCTTAATTCTGTAACGAATTTCTTTGAAAAGTTATACTTTTTCATCATACCGTCTTATGGCATGTCCCAGGTTGTCTTATTTCTAAGAAGTCAGGAGGTGTTTTTTTTAATGATTCCCTCTCTACTTAGTCTGTATCTTGTTCTTTCTGCAACGCTTTCCACCGTAATATGTAGAGGGGTGAGGTTGAGAATCACTTCCATGGCTGCCGTTGGGCATGTTGTCATTGCTCCTGTAATGCATATACATACAGGCTAGTCTTTGAATTTTGGAGAGGTTTTCTCTCTCTCAATAGGCTAGTTCTACTACTCCATAAGTGATGATTGGTCTCACTATGGCAGTGTTCATCCAGCTTAGGATTTTTGGGTTACAACCCCAGTTTCTTCCTGCCAGATTTCTGCACACCATTAGAGCCATTTTTGCCTTGTATGTAATCTCCTTCTCGTGTTTGTTCCACAGGAGTTTACTGTCTAGAGTTAAACCTAGATACTTGACTTCTTGTCTCCATTCAATCTCGTTCCCATCAAGTTTTATGGTTGAGTTTTCTTATCTTAGTGAAGGCTATCAAGATGGTTTTAGTGGGGTTGATGCTTTTCGGATTAAAGTATCCGCTACAATTAATTATGAAACATTCCTAAATTACGTACTATATACACTTGCGAGATATATTCGTGAAAATGTTACTGTGACATGAACGTTCCCGAAAATTCGTCCGCTTCTTACCCAAGAGAAAACGAGCTCCAACTAGAGTTTCTTAACTCGGACAGGATTTGATGATACCCATTAATATTTGTAATATCTGTTAATATGTATTTTTTTTTTCAGAACCGTTCCGAAACTCGACCCAAAAAAGAAAGAAAGACTAGAATAGCTGCCAACTTTGTTAGAAATAAGTGAATTTATATTTTATATTAAGAGGTGTATAATTTTACAAATTGACAAATTAATATTCAACGATTATTTGACGAATTTCTGTATAATATATACTCCAAATGATAATGATGATATAATGTAAGTGATTGTACGTTTCAAGCTATTATACAATTCCTTTTTGTTTTAAAAATGTTAATACTGTTCAAATTAATAAAATGATTCATTTATATCCCAATTGTGGAAGTCGCTGTTTATTTGTTTTTATGTTGAAATTTTTTATTAAAAACAATGTACTGTTTGGTTTCATTTAGTGTATTTTAATGCTAATAACTACCAGCAAATAAAAGGAAAACTTACCATAAATGTCTGATCCGACCATACTTTTTGCGAGTCATATACCGGCCGGATTTTCCACTAGGCCGATTAGCCGCAGTGCAGCATTTTGTACAATATACAGTGTGGAAACCATGTTCAATTATGAATTAAACAGGGTGAAATTTTTATGTTTACAGTTATTAAACACACATAAAATACCTGATGTATTTGATTTTAATACATTAAAATAAATGCTCAAAATGTTCTCCACCTAGTTGTTGGCAGTCTCCTATAGAACTCCTCCTTAACTTTGTTTAAAGTTTGAGGTGAAATATTCCGTATTTCTGTAGTTATCCTGTCTTTGAGGTCTACAATGCTAGTTGGTTGTGTTGCATATACTTTGTTCTTGAGATAACCCCACAGAAAAAAATCTAACGGCATAAGGTCTGGCGATCTAGCTGGCCACTCAATAGTACCTCTAGGTCCAATCCATTTATTGGGAAAGATTTCATCTAAATAAGTTCTTACCAAACCAAACATTTTCATTCGGTAAGCTAGGATCTATTGCGTTGGGATATAAGTTTGCCAACGCAGGAATAACTTCATTTCTAAGCATATTTAAATATTTTTCAGCTGTCAAATTTCCATCTATAAATATAGGACCAATAATATGGTCGCCTATGATATCGGCCCAAACGTTCACCTTTTGAGGGTACTGAGTATGTGTCTCACGCATCCAATTAGGATTCTCTGCTGACCAATATCTACAGTTCTGTCGGTTTACCTCTCCATTCAATGTGAATGTTGATTCGTCAGAAAAAAGAATGGTACCAAGAGCTATCTCATTTCTGTTCAGCTTATTCATCAATCTTTCGCAGAAATCCATTTTACGATCTGGATCGTCTTCTGTTAACTCCTGCACAAAAGTTAATTTGTAGGGAGGAAGTTTTTCTTTATGAAGACATCTTAGAACAGTTGTATGACTAACATTATTTTCACGGGCAATTTGACGTTTACTTGAAGTTGGATTCTCTTCAGCACTTAACAAAATATCCACTTTTACATCATCTTCAACGAAGTGTGGTTTTCTTTTCAATGGTTTGACATGTACTACATAATTCTCTGAATTGTGCATGAATTTTAGTCACAGTACTTTGTGAAATATTAGGAAACTCGGGATACCTGTGATTAAATAAGTTTGCCACTTCAACTTGACTTCTGCAGTTATCCCCGTACCCGGTCATCATTAAAATCTCAATTCGGTGAGTCTCAGTTAAATATTTCATTGTTATGTCGACAAGGAAAGAGTGTTTGACAAAGATTTTACTTTTTCAGTATAAACTGTCAACACATCAACAAGTGACAGAATAGAAAACAATCCACATTATTTAGCGATTTAAAACAATCCACATTATTTACCGATTTTGTCTAATTATTGGCGTTTTTAGGCAATTTTTAGGTATTCATGATAAAATTCATGGGCGTAGCAGGTTTTGTTTAATATATAAAAACGTCTAATAATTAGTTAGTTTAGATTTTTGATCAAGAAAATTAGAAAGAAAATCAAATCTTAAGGTCAGCTAACTTTTAATCTGTTTTAAAAAGAGAACTTAAAGTTTGATATTACAAAAAAGATGGGTTAATAACAAAAAAAA
>CAJUYI010001080.1:0-24017 GCA_910591695.1 Galerucella pusilla | reverse complement strand
ACTTAAAGTTTGATATTACAAAAAAGATGGGTTAATAACAAAAAAAATACTTAGCACACTAGAACTTTTGTTTGTGAAGATAAAGTTGTACTGTAACTATTGATGTAGGTACTACTGATGTATTCTTATGGACTGTTTTCAGGAAACTTGTTACTCCAAAGGGACTTGTATCCCAGGAAACTGTATTATGTATATGTTTGTTTGATACAGTAAATTGTATCCCAGGAACTTGTTAGGTACTCCAAGAAATTGTATCCCAAGAACTGTGTTCCAGGAAACTATTCAGTAATCCAGATTCTTTTGATAAAACAGCATCTTTTGTTCATTCAAACTGGTGTTAAAATTATTAAATGGATTACTGCACAGTTCCAAACTTGCTACTTTGTCGACAGACGATGAGAGAAGCCCTGCCAGAACCTTTCTCATCCTTATTTAAAGACCGTTCAAAATTTTTAATTCCGCGGTAAAATATCTTAAGAATATTGATTTTTGGTTTATTAGTTTATTCCACCACGAATCACAAAAGTGAAATAATTTATAAATTTTCCAAAAGCAATATTTTTAGGAAATATATAATGGACTATTCCACCAAAAACCAAAATTCTGACGAAATTCAATGATCAAAATATAAAAGCTGAAAGACTGAACGCAAAGTTCACGTTTCAGAATGATATGCAGAACAAGATTGAGCTTACTTGTACGAGTTTATTACATGAAAAGATTAAAAGTCAAGAATTCTTAGCGTCATAGTGCACTCGGTTCAGAAGATCCAGAACAATTGATTTTTAAAAGTGTTAAAATGACCCCTTCGGCGCTTCTAGTGTTAATTCAATCACCATATAGTACTTAATTAAGTGTGACAAAGAAAAGAAATATCAATCCAGCCCCAAACATAACAGAGAATCAGGAATTTATAGATATAATATTACAGCCCGCTACTGAAAAAAATACAGTGGATTGTTGACTCACAGCATTCCATTTGTCGAGGGGGTGAAATATTTAGAATGCTCAACTGGAACTCATATTTGGAAAAAGTAATACGCAAAACATTTTATGGAGCAACCTGGGTCAGATCTATATAATGGTAGATCTCTACTCTACTCACCTGGTTTCCAAAGAGTATATTTGATTGTCTTAGCTCTACTAGATCTTCATATCTTTTCAGCTTTACATAATTCTTCCAGCTGTTGCCGCAAAAAAGTTCCGGCCCCAAAGGGCCCTTCTCTCAGTTCATTTTCTTCTATTCCAGTGTGTACAGTAACCGAATCAATGAACTTGTTCCGTTTGGCTTTTACACACTGTATATTTTATTGTTTTCACTATTAGGATGTGATATGTTTAATAAAATGTTTTCAAATAATGTATAAATTAACTTGACCGTTTATTTTTTCGTTTCAGATAAGTTGAATAATATTACAAAGGATTTTATAACAATAAGCAATTCAATTTTACTCTTTTACCAATTTGATTATTGAACATGTTTAAGTCCTATGAAATTTGATAGTCAGACTTATTTTGATGATTCTATTTACTATTAGTAAAATTGCTGGTTCTCTATTTAAAACTGGTTGACAAATAAATGAAAATAGAAAAAAAGATATTAAAATCTAGTAATTTCGCACTCAACTTCCGATAATAATTATCACAAGAAATTCCGAATCCCTATAGAAAAGACGGTTTTTTTTATTAGAATTTTAAATAAGTAAATGGCTTTATTTGCCGTTTCGTTACGAGACATAAAATCGAACTAATATAATATATTTTATAAAACCTATCTACAGTATGTACACAATGATCGGTAAATTCCAGAAAAGAGAATGGTATGCATCAAGAGAGGGAAAAAACCAGTCTGTTTCAGTCCATTATGGAAATTTGGGCGAACCCCACAAGGGCTTTGTCATCCGGAATTTCGTTTGGATGTAGTGGCGAGTTCTGAAATAGAATTCATTAATTAAACAAATAGTAAAGTAATTTTAAGTTAAAAATACATATTAAGGATTATCGATAATAATACAACAAGTGTGTTAATGATTATCGAAATACAAATTTCTTCGATTTTGAAAAACAAAGTGTGGTATCCTAAAACAACAATTTGTTTCGAAAAAGAGAAGAAATTTTCGATAATCATTAATTACACGAGTTGTATTTGTCAAGATTATTTCTTGATACAATGATTCTGACGTTTCTTTAATAATTTGACATTTTCTGTCAGTCACTAGATTTTTAATATCGAATAAAACAACTAATGACAACTCGAAACACACAGATAGGAAAATTGCATGTATCCAATCAGGTGCCGTAATACAATATTGAAAGCATGGTGTTTTCAGATATCAATCCTCATATTTAAACCAAGTGTGTGGAAGGGCCTCTGAATAAGTGGTGTTGTTGATCACTTGGAGAATAATCTCAAAAGGAATGAAACAACTACTTCTAGCACTGGGACATGTTCTGTCAAACGTACAAATGGCGTACGGTACCTATTTTACCAAGTAAAACTGACCATATACTATGGTAATTGGGTTTTTGATAATATATATATATATATATATAAAACTGAAATTACAAAGGTAACTGACAATACGAACACCACTGGATAAAGCAATATCACTCAATTGACGAAGTGAGAGGGAAGATCTCACGCACGCGCTTGCCAATAAGAAGTAACCTGGTCGATAAAAATCACCAATTATGTAATCGGAGGGTGTGGTCATTATGGTTTTCGTACAACGTTGCCAGAGCTTTAAGAATCCAATAACAAATTTGGAAAAGTGTTCTCTTTTAATATTCATAAATTGGAAAATAATGTTAATAGAATAAATCCAAGGAAACAAACACATTATGAAATTAACGTTCAATCATATTTTTAATATTGTTAATAATAAAAAGACCCATTTATAATTATTATCACTACATAATCAGTTCTTCTATTTTTTTATAGTTAAACGTGGCAATGTCGAACGTTTTCGACTGCATTCCTTTCACGGTTTCAGATAAACTTGCCAAAGTATACTAGTAGGTGGCTATTCAACTATATAGAATAGTCTTCTTCAAGTATTCTGCATCGACTTCTCCCCTTTTATCAATACTGATTATATAGTATTTATATAACTGGTCAAGTTCGAGCAGAATAGATAAACATATAATTGTTTTTGTCTTGCACCAAGCTTAAACTTGACAATAACCTTATTTATTTATATTTATATAATAATTAAATGTTCGAACGTTTTGTTGAAATAAGATCAAGGGAATTCAATTCTTATTTTAAATATTTATTATTATATTGGGCCAAAAGGCATCACACAACATTGATTGCATACGTTCTCTGTAGTTCAGTACCACTTCCTTCTATTGCTTTTGAGCCGTCTGTGTATCATTGAGTTACACTTTTACCAAGTCTGGTCATGGTATTAGGATACCATTCCTTCTTGTTGCTATTCTTATTAGATTTTTTGAATTAGACTTACCAAACTGAAAGTGACAACTTTCATATTACTCCTCTGTTCGATTAATTTCTGCAAGTTTATCGAGATAGCCACAATATCTTTACCATCTACGAGGCCGGCACCAACTAATTCGCTGGCTATACCTTCGGCAGAATCCTTGCCGACAGCAAATTCGAATCTAATGTCGTTCAATTCACGTTTCGCATTCCTAAAATAGAATTTTAATGCTTAAATGCTTACTTTTTCAAAAACACATGCGCTTATTATTTCAACTTTTACTACCGTAACAACCTTCTGTTTGTACTATGTTAAGGAGATTAGGAAAGGAAGGGAAAATTTCACATACCTGAAGGTATCAAACTGTCTGTGGGGTTCTCTAGGGACAAAAGAGGAGTGGTAACACAATGGATGCAGCTTTAGATTAACATTAATTTTTTACCTTACCTCATCCGAAGAACCAGATTAACCGGTGGAGGTTCGACAACTTCGCTGGGTTCGTCGTGATCGGAACCTGACGAACCGATTGACACTAGCGTATTCATAGGTTTGGTATCGTTGTCACTGTCACTTGAACCGCCATCTTCGTCTTCACTCGACCACACCCATTCACCAGTTTCTTTTCGATGCAGACGACCAGAGGCACCCGGTTGCCGTTTCGATGCCTGTTTAAAAAAGAATAATTTATTTTTATCACGGTTAGACAAATAATGGTCGCGTTCAGACGATATGCTGCCCCTCAACTGTTAAGCATCAGACACAGCGGCAATTATTTGCGCTTTCGGAATCTACGGGCTCCAATTAGTAGATTCCCGTTTCCAAAAGTATAGTATGGATTTTGAAAATTTCAAGTCCACACCGAAAATTATACTAATTTACGAACAGTAATAATTTTTATTCCTCATGATTAACAATGTCGAAAAATCTACTTATTTTAGCAAATTCTATGCTGAATCGAATGACGTAGACTAGAACACTGTGAAACAAGGGGTTCTCGAGATATTCAATTAAATGTGGAGAAATGTCGAAAAGTCAGACTTAAATTGGCGTCTAACTTTTTTAATATTCGCCAGAGCGATTTTTATGCATATTTTTGGAATCTACGGGGTCAAATTAGTTAATTCCAACAAAAAACACGATACAAAAATTTGGTCCAAAAATCGAAAATATTCAAAATTCACACCGAAAAGTATACTAATACGCGAACACTTATAATTTTCACACCACATAGTTCTGAGGGTTGAAAAATCCTCTTTTTATAGCAAATTTCATGCTGATTTGAATGCCGCAGATAGAGCACTGTGCGATAAAAAGATCTCAAGATATTAGATGAAATGTAGAAGCATGTCAAAGATAAAAATTTTAAAAATTTCAACTTTTTTAATATACGCGTATTTTCGGAATCTACAGGGTCGAGGGCCAGTGTCAGAAACATTATTTTGTAATATTTGGTGCTTACCTTTTGAACTCTAGTTTCTAAACTTGGTCCAATTGCTACTAATGTTGACTGAAGATATTTTTTATCCTTTGCCTTTTTGAAAAAGGCATGTTTTAATAAGTCAGCTGCAGTAGGCCTTTTTGCTGGTTCTTTTTGAAGACAATCGGTGATTAGTTTTCTAAAAGTTTTGCCATATGCCTGTAAATAAAAGAGATGTTCGAGATGATCTTTTTAGTTGAGAATATTTACCTTATATTGATCTTTGTCTTCTGCTCCTGTATCAAGATTGGGTGGATCGTTTTGAAGAGTAAGCATAAGCACTTTCATAGGAGGATATTTATGATAAGGAGCGGTACCGGTAGCCATTTCTATAGCTGTAATACCAAATGACCAAATATCAGCCTTAAAGTCATATCCATGATCCTAAAAAAACAAAACGTTTTAATATCATTTTTGTAAATGAAACTAACTGTTCCATGAAAATTTTTGAAAATTCTCGTTTATTATGAATGTCCTAGAGATATTACTACTAACAACGAAAACAATCAAGATGACATTTAAATTATTTTACTTCAAATACAAGTGATATTAAAAGATGTTACAGGTTATAGAGTCGAAATTAAGATGTAAGCGCAAAAAGTGGAATAATAATTAATAATATTTATAAATACACGATTAAATTGGCAACCCTGTATTCACAAATCCACAAACTGCAACAATTATACCAAACACAATTTACACTATCTGACGCGGGTTTCTATAAGCAAGTAAACTATAACTTGGTTTTCGAAACGCGCGTCAAATAGTGTAAAGTGTGTGATGCTGGTATTCGTTATCAAGTATCATAAACCTTTAACAAAACTACCACAAAATTATTTAAGTTTGCCTATTAATATTAATAATAAATGGGATAGTAAAATCTTTATACGATAGGGCAAGAATCATTTGTTTTAATGAAAATTTTTTGTCAGCTACAAGAACCAATCAAATTTCCTCATTTTTTATCATATGAACAATTTCACCCAATCATGTCAACATTATACTGATAACAGACCATGGGCTATTTTCACGTTGCTATGGACACATATATTGATTCATTTCGATTTTGAAGTTTCAAATCTTTGATATTTCGAAATGTCAATTTTCTAATTGTTCCTTTGGTAATTGCACCTTTAAATAAATTGTTTTAGCTCTGTATTTTTTTCTATAATTAGCAAAAAATTTTCTATACGAATAACCCACGGACATTGATAAATGGGTTATTACTACTGATAATCAATTTACAAAGGAGAAAACTTTACTGAAAAATGTTTCAAATACCAATAATTACCCGGCAGAATTTGTAAATGAAGAAATTAAGAATATAGAGGAGGTACCATTGTTAATACCCCATAATCATAACAATAATATTAATAATTCAGCTAACATAATTTTTAAGAACTTGACAATATCGTATGTTAAGGGTTAATCAGAAAGAATCAAGAAAATTGGTAATCAATTCAATATTCGAACTAGCTTTAAATCAATACGTTGAGATCCATACTAACAAAAACGAAACCAAAAAATGAAGAACAATCTTCAAAAAACCTTATATATCAGATATCTTGTGAATGCGACAAAGTTTATTTAGGTGAAACAACTAGACCATTGAAAGTCCGAATAAATGAACATAAAAAGTATATCAAAGATAGGGAGTTCTTTAAGTCAGGTATTTGCAAACATGCTTGGGAAGAGGGTCATAAAATTCAATGGGATTCGACAAAAATAATATTGAAAGAGCCCAATGATAAAAGACGAAAATTCAAAGAAAATGCTTTAATACAACTAAATGCAGATAAATATGTAGCTAGTATTTCAGCCGAATGTAGTCAAATTTGGTTACCAATGTTAGAAAGAGAAATTTCCAATAATCAATTACCTGCGTTATCAGGATAGCATCATAAGTTTTTATCCAGGTTTTCTTATGATTTATCATTGGAATAGTTGTTAATCGATACACACTTCAATACACAAAATCACTAAACTGAGTTATACATATTTTGAAAAATAAAAATCATACACAAAAAAAGTATCAACAAACGCGTTTTATTAACAACATCTCCAAAATAAGCGAAAAAAGTGCCATCCCAATAAAAACCGTTCCAGGAACGTGCACTTCACTGGATTCCATTTCTAGTATACTATCATATCGTTAGAATGTCATAAAATAAAATATTTTATTTCACATTTTACCAGAGATATGATCTACTATGAATGGACCTCAATAAAATTTGACAAATCTTAGTCTTAAACTTCAAAATATTATTGATTGTCTAGTCGTCAAATTTTTTCGTTGTGTCAGATAGGGACTAAAAATTATTTAATTACCAATTAATATTGACAACGCTAACTGGAACACTACCGAAACGTCGAAATAAAAATATAAAAACATTATTGTGGTTTGATTCCCAAAAAAATAAAGAGAAAAAATAATAACTGGTTCCTACAGTCATACCTGTTCCATTACTTCCGGGGCCATCCAACAGGGTGTACCTACAAAAGTATGCCTAACTTTTTCCCTGGATATATCTCGTCCTGTAGCCAGCCAAGCCGAGACACCAAAGTCAGCAATTTGAACAGTCCCATCTTCTCCCAATAAAATGTTACCAGCTTTAATGTCCCTGTAAAAAATTATTGAAATAATACAGGGTGATTCATTGGGAAAGTGACATAAGTAAACTGCATATATGGGACACCTATGCGATCTCAAGAGCCCCATTCTTGATGGGTATTACTATTTTAATAAACAAGATACAGGATGTTTGATTATATGAAATAGATTGCTCAATTGGACACCTCAAAGTAAATATGTGTGCCAAATCTCAAGAAAATATACAAACAGTGTCGAATATAGAATGAACTTTGAGCACAGCTTATGCATCACCAATACAGAGCGTGTTAAAAGATTAGAAAATATACCTATGAATTTGTCCATTACTATGAAAATATTCCAATCCTTTTAAAACTTCCTTCAGGACAGTAGCAATAGTTGCTTCGTCGAACACTCCGTGTTTACAGTTGGATGCCCTCATTTTGTGTTTGATTATATCCAATAAACTGCCACCTGAAAATGGGAAAATGAGTATTGGTTGGTTTCTTGAAGTAACGATAAATGGTACAATATTCAAACAGACTAAATAAATAATGCACAATCCAGGCAATGCACTCCTGTGAGGGTAAATTTGTTCTGTTCTTTTCTTCAATATAGAAGAAGAATATAAGAAAGACAAGGAAGATGAAATTGAGATTGTATGAAAATGTTTATTTCAAATGAGAAGAAAATTCACATAAAAACCACAATCATGTCATATGTAAAATAAATCCAGGAAATAATAGTTGATATGAGTTATGTTGCGGCATACAGGAAAACTTAGATGATAACTGTTTTACTTATGTCTAGACATATTCATCAAGGTTATATTAGATAAATTGTCAAAAAATAGATGAAAGAAATAGAATATTATCAAAAACAACATTATTTTGGGTATAATTAAAATTTCAAGCAACAGTAAATAATTTTGATGAATCATTCACTTCAACTTTTAATGATTAGTAGATTTTTAAATACACAATTTTAAGTATAATTAAAATTTCAAGCTTTATTACAGTAAATCATTTTGATGAATCATTCACTCTAACTTCTAATGATTAGTAGATTTTTGAATACATTATTAAAATCAATTGAAACTATAAGTATTAGCATAATTACAATAGATTTATTGTTTTGATTATTTTCAATTGTTATAAATTTTCAATGAAGTATTCTGACGTATAAAATAATCTTTGAGGAGGTATGTAGAAGTACTTTACTTTTAGCCACTTCCAAGATAAAAACTGACGAAGCTATAGTAAGGAACAAAATACTGATATCAATTGTGTGACATGATAATCAAATATTATTTGAATATATTTCTTTCAATTGTTTGTCTCACAAGATTATAAAATATGAATGGCGTACTTGTATTTCTTTTTTATGTAATTTATATAATAGAATAGTATCTAAAACAATAATTAAGTGTTTAGGTCAATCCATTCTTTTTCCCCGCCTAGGAAGTGGCTATCTCAAGTTAGAAGAACGTTCAGAGCATACATAGCCATTGTATTGAAAATAGTAAATTCAGATAGTTGTATTATTATTCACTTGTACTGAATTTAATCATTTTTCAATCTTACATTTGTGAATAATTGTCTATTGTTTGGTAGTCTTAAAATGTTTGACATTTTTGATCAGGGTTGGGTGCTCTTTTCATTGAAGTTTGAATAGGAAATTTGTCTATGCCCTTCCTTCTATTAGCTCAATAGTGCCTTGATAACATCAGAATTCAACAACAGAATTATGATAATCATTTAATTTATTCACAATAATGGTTTAATAAATAGACACAATTTTCCTCATTATGATATAGTAAACAAATTTATTTGGTACACTTAAAACCCTGTAGAAGTAGAACCCGTATTAGATTTTATAAAAAAGAGGCAACTGAGCTGGTGGGGGCACTTGCAAAGATTGAAGAATAACAGAGTAGTGAAACAAGTATGGCAGGCAATACCAGAGAACAAACGAAAAAGGGGTAGACCAAAAATTACCTGGGACAAAACAATTGCAGAAATCTTTAAAGAGAGAAATCTGACGTGGAATGGGGCGAAAGAAAAAGCAAAAACAAGAAGGAATGGTGGAAATTCGTACATGGATAAGAAGAAAATACCTCCCAACACCATACTATATGGTAGAAGGGCTTTTTGATTATATATATATAAAACCCTGTACATTCAAAGCCATGTGCATTATTTTAAGTGTACCAGACAGTTTAAGCAAGAATCATGTGTAGTATTATCCATAAGAGTGCTAGATTGAAATTAATATAAAATCATGAGATAAAATTTTCACTTTTTAGTCATATTAGATGTGACTAAACATATTATTTTTTCCTATTAATTGTATATGTAATACAACACTTCTTTATCAATAATTAAAGGGGAAAAAAGAAGTATAAATGCTAGATTATAATCTTTGGTAAGTAAAACCCAATAACTAATCTCTACAAGACATTGAAGTGAAAACCCCCAACAGGAAGTTCTTTATCAATATATTTTAAGCAGTTATTTTAAAATATAAAGTTCAATATGTTATCTGGGGTGAGTTCGAGAACGTCACACTGGTTGAAATTTTGCACTTGATTGGTGGGGGTAAAGGGCGATCGTAGTGCGACGCTCCATCGAATAAGTTCTCGAACGGATTTACCTTCTTGTGGTTGTTAACTATAACCATACTTTTTTAAATATTATTGTTCAACTTTTAAGTTTTTCTATTTTAAATGTAGAGTAGATAATATGAATAAAAAACGTGTCGCATTGATTGCGCTTACATTGGGAAAACAGTTGCTTGAAGGGATAGGTACATTCCGACAGCGAGTCGGATAATGATATGGAAATCTCTTTAATATTCGAAATTGAGTCAAAGTTGCAACCGCGGAAAAGAACACATCCAAGGTGTAAATATTACTTTGAAAGAGTTAATTCCAGTTATACTTTAAAGGATTATAACTAGTCTAGGTCTAACATTAATGAATCTGGCGCCAAGAAACAGAAACATTTTAAAAACCCTTTAGGCACGCAATCTACCACAAATAAGCTTAATAATATTTTAATTTTGAATAGAAGGAAATTAATTTATTTTTAAATTAAAAATTTAATAAGCATTCATAGTCATACTACATACCAATCTAAATTCTAACCACAAAATATTCAAACCAAACTGGCAGGTGCGATTTTTAACCGAGTCAAGACTGGTGTAATTTGAGCGACGCTCGATTGTCGCTCTAAGGAGTTCTCGGACTGTAGGGGAGTACACAATAAGAAGACGCTTGAGAGTTCTCGGACACAAAAATAAGTGAATTTCATACTAGTGCGATGTTCTCGAACTTAGCCCAGATATTGGGTTGACTCACTTCGAGTATACATTTAATAAATGTTAATCTATGATAAATGACAGAAATAATCACAGAGGGCGTGAATATTTGCATAATTTTGATACATTTTTTTATAAACATATTATTTTGAAAAACTTCTCGGACAATCATCATACTCAAGTTCAAGTAAACACAAATATATTTTTGGTATAAGATATAGTGAACATCTTAGTTCCTTCAGAAATAAAGAATAATTAAGATTATGTCAAAAACATTTGACATTTGCTCTAAAATATACATCATACAGTCCCATTTATCTTCCCAGGATTTCATAACAATTTTTTTTCAAAACTGCATTTAAGGCGTCATTCCTATTGCTGTTAGCCATTAGTTAGTTAGCGACTACTTATGATGTTAGTGCAAATGCCTAAAAACATCCGTTTATGAAATAATAGAAGGAGAGCTAGAAATTTTCCATAGTTATATTCTCATTAATGGATGATTATTTAATCAGTTTTGAATGTAGACCACTTGATTACTTTATAATGTAACTAAGTAATTACCTGGAAATGAAAAGATGGAAATTACACTAAATTTAAAATATACAGGGAGTACATAAAGAATTGGGACAGTACCTGGATTCAATCTTGGATTTTTATTTGTATATTGATTGATTTGTATGAAAGACAAAATGTAAAGATAATTTTAAAAACTTACCTTCTAATAATTTCAAAACAAGCCATAATTCTTCTCTTACTACAAAACTAGTGTAATAAGTGACCACATTTTCATGATTGCAACTACTCATTGCTTGTATTTCTTTGAGAAGTTCATCCATTGACGTATTCCATTTTTCTAAATTGATTCTTTTAATGGCACATTTTTCATTTCTTGGTTTACATAGGGCGCCATGTACAACTGCAGTGGCACCAACTCCTAGAAAATTATTAATACCAAATTTATTTCTAATACGTAAAATACCACAAATCTAACAGAAGAAGTAAGTTCATACAGATTCTGTAGTAGAAATTGACCTGTCGATTTTTTGTCCAGAAAATCATTCAGCATTTTAAAAATGCAATGCCTCTAACGAATACCTACCTTTTTTTATTAGATCTATATTCTGTTTACATTTCGTAATCAAAAATGTCTATACAATGTCGAGGGGCTTTTCACTAGTAAAATTGTGTACACCTATTTCCGAAATCGGAAATAATTTAATAATATTTGCGATATTTCCGAAATATTTTTGAAATTTCCTAATATTTCTGAAAATTCCTAATATTTCCGAAATGTTTCTTATATTTCCCATATTTCTTATATATTTCCGATATTTCCTATATTTCTTATATATTTTCGATATTTCCAAAAATTTTTTCATATAAAACCTTATCGTTATTTACCACCTAATTTATATTTTCCTGTCCTGTTGCACTACATAATGGCAAAGTAAAAACATTACATTCAAAGGCTCAATCTAAGCCAAGGCTTTCATGTCTAAACCCAAAAAATGTTATTTATGCGTTACTTTTAAAAGAGTCATTTTTAATGTAAAAATTTTAGTTCTGGTACTAAAATAACAAATGATTACCTCACCGTGGAAACTTTGCGTATTAGTTCTCAAAAGTTTTTCCTCTAGGAGATATATAGGTAGTGCGGCGTGTTATCAAGGGAGTCCTTCAAATTTATGATCTTGGAAAAATAAAACTATTTTAAAGCTGATATTTTTTATTAAAAATGTCTAAAACCAAATGGCAATATAGTCCGACAAAAATTTGTGCGCTAATTTTGATAACCGACAGTTTAAACTTAATTGTTATTTTAGTCCTGGGCCCAGAACTATTATGGTCAATACCGAGGGGCTCGCAGCTTACGTGGAGTCAATCCACCCGTGCCACCACTAAAATTCATCAGATAGAAGCGCAAAACTTCTACAGATGGTGGGTATCGAACCCACACATGCTATCACAAATGACATTCGAAAGCTTTAAAGTCCTATAAGTAAAATGGGAAATAACTGAAATAAGCCAATTTCTTAAAAAGTAAATTTTTATTCTAGAAGGAGAGTATAACTAGGTACTTGATTTTATGCTATGGACCCGTATTTCATCTTTTTGTAATTTTTTTCAATTTGCATTTTGTCCGTTCTTTTGACGCTAAAAGGATGGGTTCCATTTAGTTTCAGAGGGCCATAAAATATAAACTTTTTTTATACATCATATATCAAGTTTTTCTTTGGCCAAATAAAGTTGCTCAAGTCTCCTTTCAAAAATTTAACACTTCAAATTAAATCTTTAATTTTCAGTACTCGTCCTAGTTCCCATGTGTTTTCATAATATATTGCATAATACTGCTCACACTCTATTTTTGGTGTAGAATTTTTTATTTCTTCTGACTCTGAAATATATTCTCCTTCGCTATCACTAGTATTTCTTACACTATAATTTTCTCTCGAATTTTCTTCACTTTCTGTTCCAGAATCAGTTTCAGAATACCACTTAATTTTTCCTGATATCTTTTCGATACTTTTTTGTCATTTTTTTTTACTCTGAATTGCTAACTTAGGGCCGGTTCTACAATAGAGATTTATACTAGGTATAGTTATTCTGGGAATAAAGTTATTCCAGAATTTATTCCTAGTTTGAAACTAGTTGGTTTTACGATGCTTTTTTACACCAGTATAGCAATTCTTGGAGTAAGAATTGCTATAATGGTGTAAAAAAGCATAGTAAAAGTATTCTAGGTATAAATTGTGGTATAACTTTATTCCCAGAATAAATATACCTAGTATAAATCTGTCTTGTAAAACCGGCCCTTAGAGGTATTTCTCTCGGTATTTCTGTCCTCTTCATTGTCTCCTTTACTCGTTTTGGGCCCTCTAACCCTCATAATTCTGTCCACTGACAAACGGCCTGTTTTCTGAGCAAAAAACCAACAACTTGACTTTCGAACAGTGGTTGTCGGGTATATTTCTCACATATTTCCGAAACATTTCTCACATTTCCTAAATATTTCTGATATTTCCGATATTTCTGGAATATTTCCGATATTTTTCAACTATTTCCGATATTTCTCAACTATTTCCCACATTTCCTAGAATTTGTACACCTATTTCCGAAGTGAAAAACCCCTCGTACAATGTATTTTGTAAACACATTTTACTCATAGTTCTTTATCTAATTCAGTATTTTTCATACCAATGTGATAAAAAGATAACACACTACTGTCATCAAAATAAAACTACTAGTTTGTACCTACTACAAATTACTACAACATAATAGCAAATGCATGTGATAACATTATCCTTTGTTTAATCTACATCTTATCTTTCTATTTTAAATGCATTACTACACTTCCAAGAATATTTAATTGAAATGACTATTGTTTATTGATATAACACAATATTTCTCAGAAGGCGTTGAACCCATATATTTTTCTAACTTGTATATAGACAGATACAGCATTATATATACATATTAAATTCCACTAAAGGCCTATAGGCTTGATCTACTACTCTCCTCCACTCAATCTTCTGCTTCTTCCTTTCCATAATTGATTGATATCACCATTAAACAGTTCTATACATCCTCTTCCCACCTTGTTCTTTTCCTTCTTTTTGTCACACTACCAATTTTTTTGGTATTCTAACAATATGCCATATCCATCTTATTCTTTGTGCCTTTAACTATTTCTGACTCATCCCATAGTTAACTAGGTAACTCCAGATTGGTTTTTCTCTCCTATTCCCCATTTTAATGTTTTTGCATCCAACATTTTTTCTAAGCACTTTCTTTCTCAGGTATCCAGCATATTGCTCCTTGCACTCCCAACATCCATACTTCACATCCAAATATTACAATCAGTCTTATAATTAATTGCTTACAAGTCTACAGCCTTCACAAATGTAAATATTTAACTCTCATGAGTCGTTTGCTTTGTTTGTTGGTCTGTTATGTAATTTGTGTACCTAAATAAAAAAATATTATTGCTTTCTTTAAATCTGTCTTTGGGAATCTGATTAGTGATTTAATTGAATAATTACTTTGAAAAGACACCTGCAAAACCATTGGGTTTCTGACAAGTTGTTAAAATTATTTGGATATAGTTGAGTGCTTATTACTAAGGATTTCTTTTGGATTATATTTACTAATAATTTATTGAAAAAATAAATATTATCTAGTCATTTACTAATGAGAATCAAATAAATTTATGGAATTTTAAATTAGTTGATGGTTCATTTGAATTTCCTTAAGCAACAGATTTGTAAATTAATTAAAATATATACCTTGAGTTAATATAACAAACATCTTGATAAAGTGACAAATGTAACTGAATTGTAAAATATTGTTATACCTACTTATTTGTTTTTGAAATCCATTTTTCTTCTTGAAAATTACATAAAAAGTGATAATCAACAAATTCTTTCTGTTGTTACATATATTTAACTAATTGCCATGTAATCTATTGATTGAACTAAATAATCTATGAACTGTAATCTTTGCTGGTACATTCTTAAATTTAAGCTTATTAAAAATCACAAATGTCAACACACAGTTGTTGAAATATTATTCCAATTGCAGTTACATGAACTAGAAATAAATTGATTTGATATGAAATTGCTAATTTTATTTCAATTAGCAAGCATAATATCACATGTGGTAAGGAGAAAACAAATTTATTTTTGGTTCTGTATTGAAATAAAAACTGAAGATTCACTAAGTACTTAATCATATTTAAAAAATTAGTTATTCTAATTGTTTTTTAAATACATTGAACATTTTCTTACTTTGAATTCCTCTAAGCTCTCTAAATTGAAATAATTTTATCTATTTTGATTGTTTTGCAAATTACACTTTCTAATTATATCCAAATGGTAATAAAATTCATATTAGTTTTCAAATATTTAATGTTTTCCTGCAAGTGTTTCAATATTTTTACTGCATGGCAGGAATTATTACATTTTATTTTTAAAATGATAAGAATGTTTTTGCCACCTATTTTTAAAAAATTGTTAGTGTAATGTCAAATTTCCTTATCACAAAATGTGGTGAAAATATTGTTTTCCCATTGCTTTTAAATCTTGTAAATAATGATAATATTGCAAAAGAAATTGGGTTTAAACCAAAAGTTAAAATTTTCAAGTATCAAATATTTAAAATTGAATAATATCCTTAAATATATTCAGGCTCATAAACTATAAATTGTTATAAGCACAAAAAATTTGTTGTTGCACTAAAATATCTAATATGATAACTTGGAATATAATATAGAAATCTAAGCCAATTAATGCTGCACAAACATGTTTATTGAAAAGTATGCCTATTGCTGATGTAGATAATTCTTTTATATTAATATTAAATAGATGCACTTTCCTGATTTTATGTGAATAGTTGTTTTCTTAATCCCAAAATCTAGTAGGTCATTTTATAAGAACATTTATTGATATTTAAAACCAATAGAGAGTTAGAGCGAGAAAAAAAATTATTTTTCAAGTACATAGTACACCAACGCAACTAGTTACCTAATCAAAAAGTATGAAATTCTTTGTTGTGGAATCAAATAGACAATAAACATAGGTAGACAAACAGATACTGCTTGTGTGGCCATAATATTCTAAAAACAAAATATGAAAGTTGATGTGTGGATATGACATAAATATAATAATTAAGTTTAATCTACATAAAGTGTTAGCATAGGTACACAACTAATAATAGAAAAAAAACATTAAACTATACTGTTCTTTGGAATTTAGATCATCAAGGCTGAGGCTGGAGTACTGAAGACAAGAGTTATTGACTACAAAGTGAAAAATTCTAAAATATAAATAGAATGCAGTTGTGTTCTGCTATTTGTATACCCTACATATAGTTAATACCTGTGTATTAATTGTTTATTTAAATTAGATTCAACTTTCTCTGTACAAACGAATTATATATTTTCCCAAAATGAATATTTTAAAATTCGAAAATACTTAATAGGTACGTTAACTTTCAAAATTCCTGATTGAAGTGCATACTTCGGCATGTATTTTAACCTGTACTAGATTACTGAAAGCTATTTCCAGGAAAATTTCTGATAAAACTAAGGTGTGAAAGCTGTTGGAAGTAATATGTTGTCGCTGAATATGTACAAATACTCATTAACCATAAAAACTTGTACCGGATTAAAAACACCAAAAAAGTACATAACCTTAAAACTGACACAAAATCCATTTTTGCTGCAGATACATTACTTGACCAATAAACTGTTATACACCATGGCACAAAACTTTTCACGCTTAACACTTTAATAAAAAATACTAACCGATAACTTTTCCCAGTTCATAATCCTCTTTGGTATTCGGCCAAGGCACTGCAGTCTGACTTGAGCTGGTCGCCATTTTTCTTGACAGAAGGTTACCGAATGACTGCTTTGCCACTCTAGCGTATCCACTGAGAGATAAGTGCTCGCATGTTGTAGCTTTTTGCCGGAAGATGCCAGGGCTACCAGGCGGCAAAATTTCTTCCGATATTTTTCTGAAAAAAACAATATTATTTAAATCCATTTTTATAGAAAAGTAAAATTAAACATAGACCAGTGAAATACACCAATAATAAGACATAATGATAAGTTAAGGATGATTAAAAAAATATAAACGGTGGATATACCTTTGGATATGGCGCCAGTACACCAAGTCAATGAAATTGTAAATTTAATACTCCACTATTTCAAAATTTTTGTTGGTCTTTACATTTACAGATGTTCTAAGGCGTCTAGAATCTAGATGCCAATCGTGTGACTAATGAGTACGTTACACGTTCAATTTAAAATAGATGAACTGTTGACGGTCATTGACTACTGTTGCCTACTACCTAACCGTTTGTTGCATCAATGCATTCGGAAACAGGATAATTAATAACAAATATTTTAATCCTTATCGCACGTGGCTATATACCAAGTGGTTCGTAACTAATGATGCATAGTAAAATACATTTAAAATAAATATTATAGAGTCAATTATTTACATTTTTCAAGATCATTATTTTTTGTATCGAATTAAATTAGGTATGGCCCCGAAAATTTGAGCGCGTTGATTTTTTCTTTATATAGTCACAATTAAATTTCTTCAATGTTTCCTTCAACTTATAAATATTTAGAAGAGAAGCTCGAGCCCAACGGAGCGACGTACAAAGCTGGATGTCCTAAAGAGGTACAAAACTGGATGTTCTAAAGACGTCCAAAACTGGATTTCCTAAAGACATCTGAATCTGTATCTGTAAAGTAGGGAGGGTGAGTAAGGGCTCACAGCACTTAGGCCACATGTGACTCATTGTACATCCTCCCGAAGAGTTGTCCTCGTATAGGTCATCGTCCATTCTGTCCTTCCCAGGAAGGTGGACAGGTCACTAGGAGACATCTCCTTTATATCGGCAGGTGTAGGCCAAGACTCACCGAATACACACTCTCTTATTGACGATATCTCCGGACACTCGCATAAGACATGCCTAACAGTTTCATCTTCCTGTTCACACACATCCTGCATAGAGGTGTGTCCACTGGCCCCATAGTATGGAGGTGTTTCCTTAGTTGACAGTGACCAGTCAGAAATCCTACTGTTAAACGTACTGATCATCGCCAAATATTTCTTCGACGCCAGCTTCCCAGGGTCGCCCAGGATGATCCTGGCAATACTGCATCCTTTGATTCCATCTCATCTCTTAAGGGATTGAGTCGTCAAGCCGTAGGTGGCTCTAGGTCCTAAAATATTTTGTCCAGCCGCTTCCCTGGCTAAAGAATCGGCAATGCGATTACCTTTACTCCTGTAGTGCCCTTTAACCCACCTCAGGATAATATTGTTATCTGCCGAGGCGTTAGCTAAATCTTGGTGACATTCTAGTACTAGCCCTGATATAACACGTTGTCTGTTCAAGGCTAATAGGGCTTCGGCTAGGGCTAGAGCTAAGGCTTGTTTTGTAACAATGCACGTCCTAAAGACGTCTTCAAAATATTTTTTGGATATTGGCGTACATAGAAACGTCATAAATGTCATGAACAAACGCCTTTAAAATGTCCCTAAAACGTTTTTGTGCTATCTGGATCTCTCCTACCCTATTCGGACTTTAACTATTATATAAATTGAAGAGAATTAACGGGATATGACAGTCAATATAATATATTGGGTGTTCCATTAAAAAAACCTTAACTTTAATATGTTTTGTGCCAGTATGAACCTCCCTTAGTATATTAGAAAGTAATCTTGATATGTGAATCTTTACGTTTTTATTAAATATTTTCTCTTATGTCTTGAAATAAGGGAAGTATCAAACTCCGGAGCAGAGACGGCCTTAAACATCATCTAGGCGTCCCTTTAATTGCTATAAAAGCAATGCAACATAAGCATAATCTATACTTCATTACGATTTTAAAAAAGAAGCTAACATAATAATTGTCGTCTTATATCAACCCTTATGTAGCTAACTTATCTTTCAAGGTTGGTATATCACAGCATAAATGGCGAGCTATATACAGAGTGGTTCGTAAGTAATGTAATATTCGTTTCGAAAGCGTATTGCTTAGTAACAACCCGACTCCGAAGGCGGAGGGATGTTTTACCTCAAAGCAACATCCTTGAGGTAAGTTATGGCAACATTATTGCAAATTATTAATGTTCTTGCATTACCTATAGCTGATAATAAATGGGCTCGTTTACTAAAATTTTTAAATCATTTTTTACTGTTGTAAAACAAAGTACTAGGGATAAAAATATGATTCTGAAAATTTTCATGTCAATAGAACATGTCGTTCTCCTAATACAACCAATTAAACAAGCATACCGTAGCGGGGCGAAGACTATGACCGTGACGTCACCACATATGAAAGTAAATGTGCACAAACATTACGCTTCTGACTGTAACGTGCCTCGCGTAGAATTTATTTATTTTGAATTACTCGCAAAATTTTGTGTGGATAAAATAAAATGCGTGGACCTAATTTTAAAAAGCAGACTCATTAAATCTTCTAGAAGTGGACTTGCTAATGATTATAAAGTTTTTTACCTACGACCCCCTCTGTAATCAGTCAATAACACACAGTCGGTATCAATGTAATGACGTCTATTACGCACTGTAAAAAAAACGCACAGCTGTAAAGTAAATCGCACGGCTTCCCTAGCAACATCTTAGCAACTGTCAATAGACGTCTCCATTTTATTCAAAATTTACTATTTGAAAACATTAGATATGGCCACGTTTAACTATGAAAAGCCCAAAGGGCTATGTATATGTATTGATTATAATTGAAAAATGGACTTTCGATTATCAACAATATATTAATAATGATTAAACGTTAGTTCTTTAATGTGCTTCTTTCATTGGTAATAGAGATGGAGTTTACCAAGCACCTCTAATTATGTAACTGTTATTTCTTATGCTTTTTATAAAATATACAAGTACAAGTAGGTCGTAGGTAAAGTATAGTACGTAACTCGTGTTGTAGAGCATTTTACGCACTCACGGAATTACGCACTCGCCCCTACGCGGCATCGTGCGAAACTTTTCCATTCGTGCGTAAAATTCTCCTTACCACACAGGTTACGTACTAATATACTATTAAAAACACGAGTTTATTAAATTATAATTTTATAAGGTACAATAATTTTATATTAGCATACTGCCGCAATGTGAGTATTCATCGGGTGTGGTAATAGAAATAGATTCCTCAACAATTGTGAATAATTTAGATAAAGAGGTTAAATTTACTTTTGTTAGATTGATTTTCTGTTTTAATAAAAGCTTAAATTTTCAATCATCTATCACTTTTTAAAATAGGTGCTCCCAAATTAATATACAGGTAACATCTCGGCTGGTATGGGAATGCGGCGAAGAACTTAAAAAAAAAGACTCAACATTATTTCTTGAACTTGAAAAATTGCTTTAGGTCGTGGCACTCGATTTTTTTGCCTTAGGCGGCGCCTTCAATAAAGCTTTCCCCTTCCAAACCCATCAGATGAAAAAAACCAAGACCCTCCCCATGTAAAAGCTATAGCTACGTGACTGGTCCCACAATATTGACAAATAACATCTGCACTAAAGGAAGATATCGATCGATTGGGATTACGAATTAATTAATTATTTGAGAGTATTTGTATCAAAAGTCTGATGAAGACAGAACCGTCTCGAATTTTATTAGTTTTCAAGTAGAAATATTTGAAACAAATTCGGGATATGAAAGTATTGTTTAAAAAATTATTAAAATCATCCGCAATTTGATGATAGAGAAGAAAGAATCATAATTAATATTTTCATGTCAAGCCTTGTTGTCTAGTAACAGTAATTACAGGGTTTCATGACAAAAATTGTACATTCTCATTAAGTAGGTACAAATCTAATCTCTGGCAAATACACTTTATTGAAATAATCAAAACAAACAGCACGAGCTATAGGGATTTATCATAAATCTCTTTTTGCTAACAAAAGTAAAAATATTGTATGTTGTGGGAATATTTTAATTAGCATGTTTCAGTATAAAAATAGGATTTTCTGTATTATGATATTCAGTTAAATTAGTGCATCACTTTCGGTAATCACATCGCAGATATGACTTCCAGTCTGGTGAGTACCCAAATATTATGAAACTACTTATACTAGTATACAAGGTGTCCCGAAACTCTTCTGCCAAACGGAAACAACAGTTACTAGAGGTGATTGAGATCAAATTACCTTAATCCGGAAATGCTTCCTAAGGGAGCTACAGGCCTTTGAAGAAGACAGACAGTTTTCTTCAAATAATTAAAAAATGGCCGTTACAAACCAGTCGTTTGCTGTAAATGAATTTTTATTAGATCCATCTCAAGCGTTAGTCGGGCGGACCAACAGTAATGGCATTTTTATTCAAATAATTTTATCTTGATAGGTAATTTCAAGCAGCAAATATTTTAAAGACAATCTCCTGGGTATACAAAATTATGTTGCACAAGTTGTTGTTCAACTACTATCCCTGAATTCTTAAAATATTGGAATTTGTCCATTATTGACCTAGGTTAATAATAGAAAATTATTAAGTAAGTAAGTAAGTTATGGTTATTTAGCTCCAAGCTAATTACAAACAACCAATTCTATTTATATACAATATACAAAAGAAAATAACTTAAAACTAAAATGTCCCATCTCTAAGGAATAAACTCACATTTTTTTTGAATATGTACACATTTTTACTGTTTTTAATATCAGTTGGTAGCGAATTGTAAAGTCGAAGCCCATCAGAGAACAGTGATTTCATGAGAAATGATTTATGTACTTGTAAATACTACATTTGTACGTAATAATCGGCCATGGAGTTCAAACCTAGATACCTGTAGACATTGACTAAGTGTTTTTACATGTTTACTTAGGTTCGCGTCTGCAAAAAATTATTAACCAACTTTTCTCATTTTATTTATTAAAAATTATGCACATAATGAATTAATGGCAAGTTTCGTAACTCTGCAGACACGAGAATCTTTGTAAAGTACGCTACTGATCTTCCGTGCGTTTATTGAACGAGAGAGCAGTGCCACGACCTACTCCAACGGAGATATCGAAGCGACTGAAATCTCAAAGCCATATTCAGAGGTGCTGCCATCTACATGTCGTAGCCATAGGAGGACACGTTTCGCTCGTATGCGTTGCGTATCTTTGCTATTTTTTAGTCAATGCTGTAGATCAGTTAGGTACTGAGGTAATTTTTTATTAATTATCTTGTAAATCAACACCAGGTTAGCTTTTTCAACATTTTGTTGGACTGACAACCACCAATTCAATTGTTTAAACATATTTTCAATAGGAACGCGCCTAGCACATTTGAGTAATATTCTCATACATTTGTTTTGCAATATCTACAGACGAGTTAGTTGTTCTTTGGAGCATGAAAGTAACAATGATGTGCAGTAATTGAAATGAGGAAGAATTATAGAATTGTATACTAATCTTTTTGACCATTCAGATAAATCTCTTGCAATTCTCCCAAAAAATCCAATTTTTTTGCCTAACTTTTTACATAAATATCCGCATACATGTCAAAAGTCAACTGAGGGTCAATAATGACACCTAAATATTTCATTGTCTTTACTCTTTCGATCTGAATATCATTTAACACGATCTTATTATTTTGTGCAATAAATCTAGAACCATTTTTTTAGAACCAATAACCATATATTTGGTTTTATCAGCATTTAGTTTCAATTTAGAAGCACATAACCAATCGTACAAAAGCTGCAGCTCATTATTTAACACAGTTGTAATTTGGTCATAATCACTGCTAGCAACGGATATAAGTGTATCATTGGCAAATAAATTTACAAAACACTTTTTAAAAACATGACATAGATCATTAACATATATGATGAATAGTAATGGCCCTAACACACTACCTTGCGGTACACCGTAACAACTTTCCACTTTACTAGAGCAAATGTTATTAATCCTCGTTACGTGATGACGATTTGTTAAATAGTTTTCAAGTAGTGTTAATGCCGATGATGTCATGCCATAAATTCTCAATTTATCAATATGTTGCTTCCGATTTATAGTTTCAAACACCCGCTTTAAATCTACAAACACACTTAGCACATATCTCCCGTCTCCACCTCGAACACACAAATTGTATCGAAGTTTCACAAGAATGATGATTCCGAAATCCAGACTGTCCATTGTAGAGTAGACCATTTTTCTCAAAGAACTGCTGTAGCTGATCTTTTAGCACTATTTCAATGATTTTATCTACTACAGACAGAAGATTAATAGGCCTGCATTCTTCCGGTTTAGATGGACATATGGCACTTTTGGAATTGGCACTATCAGGCTAGTCTTCAAATCATCTGGTATAACACCCTTACGTATTATAGTGTTTACTATGTTTAATAGAGGGTAACCAACAACACAAAATAAATCTTTAAGTATCTTAACATTAAAGCAGGTATCACTAGTACATTTATTCTTCAAGGTAAACACAATCTTTCTTAGCTCGTTTAAAGTAATTTCCCGAAAGCTTGTCATTTGATCCATTTGCATTAATTATTGTTGTTGCCAAATTATTAGATATTTTTTATGTTTTATACTACTTTCTATATTTTTTATCATTATAAAGATTATTAAAATTTTCCTGTATTGTGTCATTATATCCCTCGAAATCTATGTTATCTAAATTAAGTTTTTGGGTTTTTTGTCTTATAAT
>CAJUYI010001079.1:49593-89917 GCA_910591695.1 Galerucella pusilla | reverse complement strand
AGGAGGCTGATATAATAGAATAATACAAGTTGAAACTTGTTCATTTCAATTATGCCAGTCGATAAATTCGGACATAGACATCAAACGCCCTATGCGCGTTCACCAGCGAAAATTACATTTCCTCATACACCGGACGGTAATATTGATATTGAAAATGTGAAAATTTGTAATGTTAAGGAACCGACAACAAATAGTGATGCTGCAACAAAACAATATGTTGATGTACAGTTGAATGACCTACGTGCTATCAACTCGCCATTAATTCAAACGCATGGTGTGGTGCTGCAGCAACAAGACCATGATATAAAGGATTTAGAAGTAGGATTGAACGAAATAAGAAATGAGCTACATAAGACTAAAATTCCCATATTACAGGCGAATATTGATAACTTACAAAATAAAACTAACGAAATTGATGCATTCATTTCGCGAAATCCCCCTGTAGCAGGTAGGGATATGGCTACGAAGAAATATGTTGACGAATCAATTGCCACAGCAAAAGCCTTTATTCGAAAAGAATTTACTGCTTCTACGAATACAAGCATACGTGGATTGAGAAAAGAATTCACAGAAAATATCAGAACCCTCTCTGATTTGAAAAATAACATTTCAGATATTGAGAACAATATTAAGGTTATGAATACGAATACCGTTAACCGCATTAACAGTCTGGAGCTGAAGCTAGCTGGTAATACGTCATAATATGTATTCTAAAGAAAAAATTCAGCTTGTAAACGAACTTCACAAACCGATACGGAAAAAATTTCCTCGGAGACGCACTATTATTAAGGGCCTTGACGATCTTTGGCAAATGGATCTTGCGGAGATGAGGAATTTTGCTCCACAAAATAGGAATCATAAAATGATACTGGTCGTCATTGATTGTTTTTCAAAGTTTGTGTGGACACGCCCACTAAAGACGAAGACCGGAGAGGAGATTACTCGGACATTCTCGGACATTCTCGCTCACACTAGACGAATACCAAAAAATCTGCAATCTGATCAGGGAAAGGAATTTTACAACAGCAAATTTCAAAATTTAATGAGAAAACACAACATAAATCATTACAGCGTATTTAGTACAATGAAAGCTTCTATGGCAGAGCGTGTTATAAGAACGCTAAAATCGAAACTCTACAAGTATTTCAGTTTAAATGGCACCTACAAATGGATTGATATTCTACCTAAAATTACTCAAAACTATAACAATACAAGACATTCCACAACAAAATATAGGCCTTCTCAAGTCAACAAATCCAACGAAAAATCTATTTTGAATAACACCTATAGTCATTTAAAGATAGCCGGTCCACGAAAATTTAAAGTTGGCGACATTGTGCGCATATCCAAGGCAAAACATGTCTTTGAAAAAGGATATACACCCAATTGGACTACAGAACTATTCAAAATCATCAAAGTTAAAATTACCAATCCTGCTACGTATTTACTTGAAGACATGCAAGGGACACCAATCAGCGGCTGCTTCTATGACGAAGAACTACAGAAAACATCGAATCCGGACGTTTACTTGGTGGAAAAAGTTCTTCGACGTGAAGGCAAGAAACTGCTCGTGAAATGGTTAGGCTTAGACAAAAAACATAACAGCTGGATTAATGGAGTTGATGTTTTATGACGTAAAAGACCACACACGCTATAAATTGGAGTCGTTTCAGATCTCAAACTCAGTTAGCAGCATGCAAGGTGTCAGTAGTGGTGGTGACGATAGTAGTAGTAGTAGTGATAATAACTATACTGCAGAGGTGGATACAATTTTGAAAAACTATGAGTTTGCTGCAAAGTCTGAAAATGTGTACCTGCTTTCAACACAATATTCAATTTCCGGTTATGAAGCGAAATGTGGAATAAGTCCTGCTAGATCATTCACGCCTGCTGTAATTCTATCTCAGCAGCTCAAGTTCGGCAAAATTTCCTTTAGCATTCACGAATGGCATACCTTTATTTCAATAATGATGCAACAGATGACCGTAGATGAGTTCAAACCTGATTCGATTCCATGTGGAGACTACTGCACCATTACCCCATTAAATTACGATGACTGTAAGGTAATTTTTGTGAGGAAACATGGCGTCGAGTATTACATGGATGAAGAAGAAGTATCCCAAATTTTAAAATTAAATAATTTAATTATACAACGTATAGCTATGTTGGAAAATTTAAATTTTTGTCAATATTATTATAATGTTTTGGATTTCTGTAAAACTATCACCTCTGAAAGTCCTTTACAAATTTTACATGCATTTTGTTCCATAACTCCAAACGATATGTTAAACAACGCTCTCAGAGAATATGTATACTTTTATAAACTTAAAGTTATCAATGATTTAAATAAATAGTTGTATATTATCGGTGTTTTCTTGAACATTGCATAGCCTTTTCGAATTTGGCTAAATACAATCCTGATGATCTTATTCATCGAATTTAAGGTTAGCCATATGTCAAAATAGCAGATAAAATAAACGAAATGCCGAAAACCCGGATATACGTCACAATAGATGACGCACACCAAAAAGGGTATTATTTTAACTATAAGAACCATCCTAGTACAACAATAAAAAATTTATGCGATATAACAATACCAAGCTTTATGTTTCTGGCAACTGCTCCGTCGTTTCCAAACTTCCGACTATATGTTGGACACCAAAAATTTTCTATGGAAATTTGATTTAAATGATATGCGAATCCCCTCAAGTCCTGATGATCTTCATGATTATCTTCCTGCACAACTTAAGTCTTCATCTATATATCGCATATTTTTTCAAAATTCTGAGGGTTCCCTTTTGGTAATCGACAACACCACTAAAGACTTTCTTACATCATCTTTCCCAGATTTACGCATAACAAGAAATAATATTAATTTTAAATTCAAAGAAATCAATGCAGTTTATCAAGACCATCATGGTAGAAATTTCGTTTTTTACGATACCTATAATTATATCGAATTTACCATGTTTCCTTTCCTATTAAAGACGCGTGGACGAATTGCTGATCAATTTCCAGGCCTACCACTGGGTATAACAAGTGCCTTCAAATTCATTGATGGATATATATATTTCTTGAAAGGAGACACATATATTATAAATTCAGGGAATATACAAAGAAGCTGAAAAATTTAATTGGAACCGGTTCGGAATACCGTGTTCCAAAGAAGGATTAAAAGAACAGCTAAAGAATTTACTTAGCAAAATCATATCTTTTTATGAATAAATCAATATGTTTTCTGATTTAATTAAATTCTTATTTCTCCCAATCTTATGACATGAGTCATAGCACTTTGTGGATAAATGGCGTCATTCAGTTTGATCTATAGATCAAGAATCATATGTGTATATGTTAAAAGAATAAATATTATGATTAATTCACATAGATTTTTCTTTGTACTCTCCGCTACACACTCTGCATATGTCGATATTAATGCTAATGACCCTACGGCACTATACGTCACATGTGACGTTTTGACGTTTGTTATTTGACATGTGACGTTTGTCGTTCGATGTTACATGTGACGTTTAACGCTACATTTGACATGTAACGTTTAACATTCGACGTGTGACATAAATTAGACGGAAGACAAGTTTGAAATAAAATTATGAAAATTGACTTTATTTCTTCACCATAGTACACCTCAACAGATCAAAAAGTCCTTCAAATATGCTTCATGACAGAGCAGTGGTTCGCAACCTTTTTCAGTCAAAATCCTCAATAAATTTATGTTTCATTGTTTAATAAGTATTAAAAAGACAAAATCCGGTTGAGAACCACTGACCATACGTCTTATCATGTTCAAATACCTGTTGTGGTTAAAACTTCTTTGTAACTCAAGGTAGTGTGACAGATAAGCAATTTAATTCTAGAGTTTATTTTTAAAATATTATTGATAATGAGAAATAATTTTTGTTAATAAAATCTTTAGATGATTTAAAAAGGTCTCTATTGGGGGATGGAATATCATTGTTCCAATTAAAGGGTACAACTGTGTTTTTAAACTCATTTGTAGAAGGTAGTGTTTTTAAAAAGTGTGACCGTCAATGGAATGCGCCTGTAACATCTGTTGGTATCCCTGAGAAAATATCTTTTATTTGATAATAGAGTTTTGGTTATAAATCAATATTATAAAATACATTTTCCCATGATTGCTTTGTGTTTATTCGAGAATTTTTGGGTTCGAATTAATCCTTTTGCAAACTAGGAAAATCTGTTACATAATATTTACGGACATTGCAATCAAATTACCAAAAGATCATCAGCTGGTTGTATGGGAAGTTTTTCAATTTTCCATAATGTTCATTAATAAATGATAATTTTAAAATTGACCATAAACACTCCGGATAAGTTCTTAACGGGTTGAGGTCTTTGACGAAGTGTCTTTGTAGTGGTAGGTTTGACAGAATTATGTTTGGTTATTGGCCCATACAGAGCCAGCCAATTTTGGAGCCTCGTTGAATTGATACATTATTGCTGTGTCACTGTGCACCTAGTCCAATTTAATACATAAGTAGACTAGTTCGATGAACTTGATCCATCCAAACTTTTCATCACCATCAAATATGAAGTTCAATTTGACGTGATAACGCAACATTTGACGTGACAACGTGACGTTTGTCGTGATAACGTGACGTTTGACGTAACAACGTGACATTTGACGTGATAGCGTGACAATTGACGTGACAACGTGACGTTTGACGTGACAACGTAACGTTTGACGTGACAACGTGACGTTTGACGTGACAACGCGACATTTTGACGTGACATCCAACAGTAGTGATATGTAGCAGAAGTAGCTCCATTTGGTTGGAGTTTATTTGGTATATCGTATCCTGAAGAGGGTCTACTGAAGCATTTAAAAACAATGCTGTCCAGTATAGACCATAACAAAGTAGAGACTATCCCATTAAAAATATATAATTAATGTATAATAACCTTGGGCGGGCTTGTTTCCTCTACTTCACGCAACGCATTCCATTTCTACAGGGTGGTTATAAAATGGTGATTCACCAGTGAGTGTTGAATAACTCAGAAAGACATCATCATCAACCATTTTTTTTATTTAACATATACTGTATTACCGAAGATTTATTAAAAATATATTTTAGAGTGATTAGTTTTTATTGGAAAAACACCTTGTATATACCCTAACAAGGATAGTGGAATTTTATATTTTATCACATAACGTTTCACATTTTTTCACTCTGATAATTGGCATGTGACGTTTTGACCTTTTTCGAAAGACTGAATATAGAACCTTCTATATTTTCGCAAATTATTTTTATAAAGTTTTCACTTAATGTATCCATATCTAAAACAATCGTATATGTCACCTGTCTTTGTATGATACACACTATGTTTTGTCCCATACTTTTTGCTGCACCCTGTATATGTTAAAAGAATGTTGGGTTTTTTTTCAACGATATGTCATAGCGGTAGTGAACGTGTCTTTCCAACGTCACTTGAGATAATTTTGCAACACTCTGTGTATGATAAAAGAGTAGGTATCATAAGAATTTGTGTTGCTATAATATATTCAGTTAAAGTTCAATAAAATTCTCGAATAGCACTTTGAGTCTTCACATGAATGTAGGAAAAAGAAATAAAAAATGAATTTTATAATATATATATTTATGATAAACAATAACTATAAAACTTACACATTTTAAAAGTCTAAATCACAAAATTTGATTGAACCGACAAAAGATTAATATATATTTATGATAAACAATAACTATAAAACTTACACATCTTAAAGAACTACCTGGAATTATTATATTATCAAACCGAGGCTTCATCCGGTTCTACTATTCGATACATTTTAATGTAACGTTCGTAGGAATTTCAGAAAAACAATTTAATTATTTGCAAAAGTTTATTTTAAAAATATTATTGATAAAAAGAAATTATTTTTGTTAATAAAGTCTTGAGATGATTTAAAAGGTCTCCATTAGGACATGGAATATCAAATATGTTCCAATTAAAGGGTCCGGCTGCAACAAGTTTTTTGGTAAACTCATTATATTTGTAGTATGTGGTGTTTTTGAAAAAGTACATGTGTCCGTCAATGTACTGGAATGCTCCCGTAACATCTGTGGGTAGTCCAGGGAAAATATCTTTTATTTGTCCTCTATTCTGGATAGTTTTCAAGTTCTTGTCAAATTCAATATAATTACTGTTATTATAAAATACATATATTTTCCCATGATTGCTTTGAAACATTGTGTTTATTTGAGAATTTTTAGGTATAATTAAATTATTTTCCTCAAGTATTTGTAGAGCGGGAAAATCTGCTACATAGTATTTACGGTCATTGACTGCTATTAAATTATTTGAAGAACTTTGAAAAATTTGAATTACGGGGCCCACTTCTTCAGGTAAATAATCCTCGAGTATTTCTGGTTGCGAGGGAATAAGTTTCGAGTTCAAATCAATTTTCCATAGGGAATTTCCATTAATAATATATAAATGGTAATTTTCAAATTCACCAGCCATGGCAATGAACATATACTCCGGTGTTATATCGCATAAATTTTTATCCGGTTCATTTGGTTGATGTCTATGATCAAGTGTAGTCGGTGGTGGAGGAGATGTGGGTTTGAAAGGATTATCCACATATGTATTGATTGGTCCATAAAGAGCTTCAAGGGCCATTTTATCATCCTCATCCAATTTAGGAGCAATGTTGAATTGATACCATGGATACATTATTGCTGACTCAATATCACTGTGAGCAATTCCTAGGATATGTCCAATTTCATGAATTAATACCATAAGTAGACTAGTCTGATCTTCTGAAGTTGATCCATCCAAACTTAAATCCCACTTCTCATCACCATCAATATGAAGCTCTACACAACTGTTGCCTCTTGGTAAATAAGCATGTGCCAACACCTTTCCGGGACCATCAAATGTACTGGAGCACTCATCTCTACCTTGGCAATCTGCTCGAAAATAGTGCTTTCCCCGTACAACTGTAATAGTTATATCGGGAGCATAAGGTAGTGTTTTGTGTATTAATTCAAATTTAAACTTTGAACTGTTACTCCACACTTCAAAAGCCTTTTTGGTTACTTCAAGATATTCTGGAGTTGCCTGAGGGAAATACCATTTCAAATCAAATTTTGACCATTTTGATTTAACTCTAAAAGAATGATCATCGTCGGAAGCTGCTTCACTTACATTACATCTTGGTCTATTTAGAAGTTGAATTGTTTTTTCATCTAATTCTCCCGTTGCAGGGATATTATATCTTTCTTGAAAACTCAACAAATAATCTCCAAGTTTAGTCAAATCATTTTCATTTGTGTACCCGAAACGTTGTAAATACTTCATAGCGTACTGTTGGTCGATAACACATAGCGCTGGGCAGAGCGCTGCCGCTAATATAATTATTAACATGATCTTCACCCTTCTGTTATCTTTAAAAAACTAATCCCCAAACACATTATCAACAACATATATATGTTTTTTTAAAAAACCTCCCAAAGACTCAACACGTTGCGTTTGACGTGCCACGCATATTTCAGTTCAAATATAGCAAGTTAAGCCTCCTCGGCATTCGTTATTTCGTAATATTTCAACATAAGTTACTTTTAAGTCCCCCGGTAGAAACCAAAGGCGCGCCGCCTTATCATCCAAACGGATCTTTCTCGACTACGTCACATTTTACAGTAAGAAGCGTACGGTGCGCGCGCTGTTCGACCTCGCCACCTTATCATCCTAACGGATCTTTCTCGACTACGTCACATTTTACAGTAAGAAGCGTACGGTGCGCGCGCTGTTCACATTGCAGCGATACCTTTCTTCGCTAATAATATGCATGAGAGCTTATGGCAGCATGTGTTGAATGCCTTGCTATAGACGCGAAGGTTGTGGGATCGAATCTCACTGAAGTTTTTTTCCGATTTTAAATATACAACAGGACTAAAAATGGCGGCCTAAAATTAAAACGCGCGCGCCGCCACTCTCAGCGCCACCAAGCGGAGATTTTTGAAGTAGTGTCCTAGAAACGGCTTAGCTCTATCTACTAACATCTTTGACAGCATATGGAACCTTGTCAGTTTGCCAATGTTCTGATCAGTTAGGTGAAGCTCTGACAGAGTATAAAAAGGGCCTCCAATGAGGAAATGTGCTGGGGTTAATGGTAAAAGGTCATCGGGATTATCGGATATTGGAGAAATAGGACGTGAATTCACACAATATTCGACCTGACATACCAAAGTGTGCAGTTCCTCAAGAGTAAGGATTTGATTTCCGATGACGCGTCTTATATATGATACTTTACATTTTTTATTGATGCTTCCCAAATTCCACCCATGTGAGGAGAACGGGGTGGTATGAAATGCCACGTTATTTTTAATTTCAACAATTCATCGGAGATTTTTTTATTTGTTGATTTCAAAAAATCGTAAATAATACCGATCTCGAGTTAACTGTATAAACCCTCACTTCGTGGAATCTACTCATCATATGGTTTTAAATGAAACTAACTGTTTTTAACGAAACAATTGTCAATTTACTTGCAATTTACACATTTTTACAAATATATTGTGGAGTCATTTAAAAACAGTTAGTTTCATTTAAAACCATAAAATACCGATCTCATTATTTGCTCCTACAAAATTTGTGGCGTTGTCAGAATAGATGATTGCGACCAAACCTCTTCGTGAAACAAATCGTTTAAAGGAATTTAAAAATGCTTGGGTCGTGAGATCGCTTACTATTTCTATATGTATTGCCTTTGTGGCGAGACAAACGAAAACACAAAGATATGATTTTAAAAATGTTTTTGTGCGCGTGTTATGCATTTTAATAGTGAGTGGGCCGGCATAATCAACTCCACTGTTTAAAAATGGTCTAGAGGGGGTAATTCTCTCGCGGGGTAATATTCCCATCTAGGTTTCGATACTACAAGGGCTACACCTGAAACAAATTGTACATTTTCGTAACACTCTCTTTACATTGTTTTTTTCCATGTATGGGCCAAAACTCTGTTCTAATAGCGGCAAGTGAAGCTTGAGGGCCTGCATGTAGCATTTTTCTATGGAAGTGGGAAATTATCAAATCAGTGAGTGGGTGTTTATTTGGTAGAATAAGAGGATGCTTTTGTGAAAAAGGAACTGCTGCATTCTGGATTCTTCCGCCCACCTTGAGCAATTGGAATTCATCAAGAAAGGGGTTCAAGGAATGAATTTTGCTTTTAAAAGAAATGGTTTTTGACAAATTGATGGCCTCGATTCCATCGAAGAAACATTGTGATTGAGCTAGCTTGACAAGCATGTTAGAAGAGTGTTGTAATTCGGACAGCTCGAAAGAGGGTAATACAGGGCTGGATCTTCGAAATGTTTTAAATCGAAATATGTATGCTGTGATTCGTTGTAATTTTCCAAAGGAAGAGTATTTATTGAATAAGTCAAAATCAGAGATTTCGAAAACCTTAAGGCACGTTTGTTTTTCTTTTCTTTTTTCGAGAATTTCTTTATTTAATGGAATTTCATGTGATGGCCATTCATCTTCATTAAGAGAAAGCCATGGGGGACCATTTTTCCAGAGAGGTGTTTGTAATAATTGATCTGGGGTTGTTCCTCTAGACAATAGTTCTGCAGGATTAATGTGTGTCGAAATGTGACACCATGAGTCTGGATCCATGATTTCATGGACTTTAGATACTCTGTGACTAACGTATGTTTTCCATTGGCTGGGTTCACCCTTCATCCAACAGAGTGCTACGCTGGAGTCAGTATAAAAGAATGCTTGGTTAATGTGTAGACTAAGGGAATTTATTGTAGAGTGGTGAAGTTTGGCTAACAAAAGGGCTGCGCAAAGCTCTAATCGAGGAATTGTTTGAGTTTTCATGGGGCTGACCTTGGTTTTAGCACAAACTAGGCTTATAGAGTGATGATTTTCTGAGTTTGTGGTTCGAAGGTATATAACAGCACCATATGCCAGCTCACTGGCATCTGCAAAACCATGAAGCTGTATATTGACAGTGTTGGGACAAGCAATAAACCTTGGAAATTTGAGCTTGTTTATGCATTTGAGTTCTGATTGAAAGTGTTTCCACTTTTGGGAAACATTTTCCGTAATGTGTTCGTCCCAATCTACTCCAAGTTTCCACAAAGTTTGCATAAATATATTGGCCCTGATTGTTATGGGAGCCAACATGCCAGTAGGATCGAATATCTGGGAGCTCGTTGCCAGTATCATACGCTTCGTGAAAGAAGTAGAATTAAGATATTTATCTTTGTAAGAATAAAAGAAGACATCCTCTGTAGAATGCCAGGAAATTCCCAAAGTTTTGGAATCCACATTGGTGTCCAAAATTTTCAAAGATGGATCATCTGTGCTGGAAGTAATTATTGAATTATGATTTGACCTCCAGTTTCTCAACGGAAGTTCTCCCTGGTCACAAATTGAAGTTATGTCATGTTTTAGTTGTATGGTTTTTTCTAAAGTGGATGCTCCGCATAACAGATCGTCTACGTAAAAATAATTTAATACGGCATTTGAAGCATCGGGCATCCTTTCTTGTTTTTCCAAAGATAATTGTTTTAGACAACGTGTCGCTAAAAACGATGATGGACCTAAACCATATGTGACGGTTTTAAGTCTGTATTCTTTTATAGGTTCGGATACATCGGAACGCCATAGTATTCGTTGAAAGTCGCGATCTTCAGGCTTAATATTAATTTGCCTGTACATTTTCGCAATTTCGGCCGTCAAAACATACTGATGTTGACGAAACTCTAACAATATGGCAAATAGATTTCTTTGAATGACCGGACCAACTATTAATATGTCATTTAAAGATTGGTTAGTAGATGTTTTGTGGCTACCGTCAAAGACACATCTTATTTTTGTAGTAGTACTTTCTTCTTTAACCCTTAAGTACTAACACACTGACTCAGTTACACTTACATTAACAGACCGTCTGAGAGACGAGTTGAAAAAAATTGAGTTTTTTTCTCATCTAACCAAACTTTTTCAACATGGAATGATTCATTATCATTATAACTATGAGAAAAGTCTATGTAATGCTTATTTAGACGAACATATTCTAATAGTTTGAAATAAAAGTTTAATTTATGATTTTTTGACATACCCTGAATAATTAGTGAATGATAGAAAAATAACAACAAGAGAATTGAAAAAACATTTATTTTCATATTAAGGATATAAAAAAATATATATTTGGCAGCAAAAAACAAAAAACAAGCAAACGATAAAAAAAATTGCAAAGCCTAAAGTTGGGCTTGTTCGGTGCACTCTTTGCACACTTTTTTTTGCGCACTCCAAACAGATTGGTCTTTGGCAATGGTAGCAAACATAAGCCGTTCTTCTTTTCTTTTTGTAATGACATAGTGAGCAATCTTTTCTTTTTTCTAATTTTTCAACACGCATTTCCAAGGGTTGGTTCACCTCTTCAATGCCTAAAATTTCACATATGCTCAATTTTAGCTTTCTTGGTAGAAATGTGCTTTCTAGTCTTCGTTTGAGATGAGGTTCCACAAGATGAAATGCTAATTTTTCAATAAATTTTGATCGTTTTAGGTGATCATTATTTTTGTAGGATTCATAAAGTATGTATGCATTTACTGTGCTGATGTCAAAGAGTCTAAAAAATACTACCATAGACCAGCGGCGGGTTCGACGACTACAACTAAACTTGCTACATTTCTCATCTAACGTATCGACACCACCTTTAGTGGAGTTGTAATCAGCAATGATATCGGGCTTGTTAGTTAGTGGGTCAACACTGGCATGGTGGTGAGAAGACGATAGCAAAAGGACAGCCTTATTGATTTTTGTTGTGTACGAAACCAAAGTGATATCTTTTGTATATCCGTATAAGGTTGTTCCTACTTCACGCTTTCTTTTTGGTAAGAATATAGCAGGAATTTCTTTTTTGTTTTTCTTCAGAGTACCAATACAAGTTAATCCTCTTTGTTTCATGGCTAGTACCAACTCAACGGACGTGAACCAGTTATCAAAAGTAACTGATCTATTTGATTCAACAAGTGGTTTTGTGAGTCGCAATACGGCCTGTGTAGGTATATTGAATTTCTTTTCTTCTTTTGTCAGTCCATTGCCATCAGAACCTTTACCTGTATAAATATAAGCATTCAAAAGATAGTTGGTTCTGGCATCGGTGCAACACATAATCTTTATACCATATTTCACAGGCTTATTTGGTATATACATTTTAAAACGGCACCGTCCTCTGAATCCTACTAGCATTTCATCGATACATGCTGACTTACCTAAAGAATAACACGTCTGACAGTTTTTGATAAGAATATCGAAAATTTCTGAAACTGGGGCGGCTGGATTTACTGCTTTTCTCACCTCCCTGGTTTCTGGATCGTCAAACCTCAAACATGTTAGAAGGAAAGCACATCTTTGTTTGGACATGATGCACCTTATAATCTCCCTACCAGTTCCGTTGGTGGCAAATATTGTATCTAAATTTTCATTGTTAGATTTGAACACGGATGTAAATGCTAAAAATCCCATAAAAGCGTAAAGTTCAGTCATGTCGAGGTTCCTGAGCGTTGGTGAATTTTGCTTTTTATATTTAGCCCGCTCTCTTTCTATTCTGATATTTGTCCATCTTAGAACTGTTTCACAAATATCATCACTGAACAAAAGCTTCCAAACTGAAAAGGGGTCAACAGGATCTCCAATATCTTTCGCTTTTTGTCGTAAGCCGGGTAACTGCAACACAATGTTGTGCTGTGGTCGTCGTCCTCTATTTGAGGTAGCAGGTACTTTGGACCATTTGAACCGGTTTTTTCCATAGTAGTAATTTGACTTTAGTTCACCTTCTTCACTCTCATTTTCTTTTCCACTGTCATCCCCTTCGCTCTCAATCTCGTCACCATTCTCATCCATATTCTCATCACCTGTAACAAAATATACATGGGTACACACAATTTGATAATACTTGTAAATATTTGTTACCTACCTTCAAATTCTGATTCTGAGTCATGATCGCTCTGTATAGCCAAATTTTCGTCGTATTCTGAATCTACGTCACTATTATCGCTGTCAGCCTCATCAAACCAATTTCGAAGAGTATCTTCATAATTTGGATCTCCATACCTCACTTGTTTTGAGCTACTGGGCTCTTGATCCATTGCCCACAAATAATCAAAAAATTTCCTTAACACTAACACTCCGTCTAACAGACGGTATCGACAGTTTGAGTCGAAATATTTCAAGTACTACGCACTTCCGCAAGTTGCCCTGCCGGCCTCTAACTTGTATCTACGGGTATTGAAATTACATAAAAGGCCAACGTTTAGAAGTGCAGTGGTGGGGAGATATCGTATGGCTAGCAGTACAGTACCGTCTCTGAGACGGTGTATGAGTACTTAAGGGTTAAAAACGGCGTGATGAGGTAAGTAATGCGTCATTTTTTCGTCGTCTGTTTCCGGTACCATCTCCATGTGATCCAGGTCAATGTAATCCTGCATAAAGTTACTGTATTCACGTATTCAGTTTTTAAGTATGGTAGTTTAAAGAATTTTCTTTCCATTGATGTCAATCGGTAAAGTGCAGAGTCTCGTGATTCACCAAGTACATTTGGGTTTTTCTTGAATGGTAATGATACTTGAAACCTGCCACCGGGCTCTCTTATATGAGTAGATGTTAAATGGTCCAGAAAGCTTCCATCTGCTTATGTAATTCCAAGTTTGAAAAATAACATTGTGATTGATTTGATTTACGTTGACTAATTACGCCAGATAAAATTCATCCAAGTTGGGTTTCTTGTAAAATGGGGGATCGAGCATTAAGTTTTATCTGATTAGGGCATAAAAGATCCCAAAAGATAGAAGCACCAAGAAGCAAGTCAACAGGACCTGGTTTATAAAATGTCTGATCAGCAAGCTGGATATTGTTAGGAAGTTTTAAATGAGATATGTTAATGAAGTTTGATGGAAGAGTGTCAGCAATTTTGTGCAAAATGAAAAAGGATTGGGCTGACCGATAAGAAGTATGTTTAAACTGAATAACTGCATTTGTTTTGGATAAAGTATTGGTTTTAACTTGATTTATGCCAGATATGGAATGTTCAGAAAATTCCAATGGTAGCTACATCTCATCACTCAACTTCTGGGAGATAAAATTCATTTGTGAGCCTGAATCAAGAAGCGCTCGAGCTTCATGAGGTTTGCCTTCTTTATCCAATATGTATAAAACGGCAGTTGATAAAAGTACTTGATCATTATTTTCGACAAGGTACATTTTCAACTACTGCGGAAAAAGAACTATTTTGTGTGTCCTCTGAAATATTCGAGTTTTGATTAATTTCCGAAGATTTTGCAACGCTAGCAGTCAAAGCAACCTTTTCATTTGACCTTTGATTATGGAAACCTTTGAAATTGCTGTCATGTAGACAAGTATTATGTTTTTTGTTGCATTTTCTGCAGCCTGAAGAATTACATGATTTATTGTTGTGTCCAAACCTTAGACAGTTAGTACAAATATTCAAGTTCTGTAAAGTTTCAAATTTAGTTTTTGTAGACATTGCCTGAAGTGATTCACATTGATATGTGTAATGACACTTTTTGCAAATAGGGCATATATAATTTGAATTTTTATTTGTTTCCGTGTTCAGGAATGAATGATTCTTTTTGTATGTTTGTTTATCACTTCGTTCGCAAGAATGTTTAGACGGATTTTTCAATTGATATGATGATGAATTATTTATAGTTTCGTAATCATTCAAAAATTGAATTCGTTCATATAAAAAGTATATCTAATTTTTGCGTGAATGTTTTCCACTCTTTTTGAGTAATTTCTGGTAGTTTTTTCAAAATAATGAAATTAAGTAATGGACCCCAATCTTGGGTAGAGACTTTAAGTGCTTCTAGAGCCCTTAAATTTTTGTTCAAGGTATCGAGAATCCCCTTTAGACGATTACACGATTCTTTATTAATAATTTCAAAATCGACAATAGATTTAAGATGTTTATGAATAATTGCTTTTTTATTTTTAAATCGGTGCTTTAATAAATCCCAAGCAATTTTGTAGTTTTCGTTTGTCACCTCTAAGGATGCAATTACCTCAGCGGCTTCGCCTTTAACAGATCTGCACAAATAATAGTGTTTCTCAATGTCAGGTAAATTACTTTTGTCTATTAGCGTTTCGAACATATCTCCAAAAAAAACCCATTTATCATAATCTCCGTAAAAGGTTGGTAATTCTATTTGAGGTAATTTAATATTTTGTTTAGTGTTGGGTTTATTTTCGGAAATGTCTGTGAATGAAGATTCAGCTTTTGTTATTTCACCTTGTGAGATGCGACACTTCGGTTGATTTACAAAATGAACAGACAAAATTTGAAGTTGGTTGTCTCTGGTAATGGAATGTAAAAAAAGGTAATAGATTGTTCTTCTTCTTCTTCTTTTTATTTGCAAGTATATAGATGATAAAGTTGTTCATCCAGGGGTTTATGGAATTTCAAAATTTTGACACTTCGACCAGAGTTATACGGAAGCTTATTTTCCCGACCTATTCCACCCACCACGTCAAATTTAGTAGTTGAGGTGCGCATGCGTCTAAGCAGCCTTCAACCTTCTATTCGATGTGACCATTGATTAAAATAGTTATTTACGTAACTAGTTATGAAAAGAGCGATATTGTTCAACAAGCGCAAGCGAGTTCTGCAATTTACGCATGTTGAACAATGTCGTTCTCTTCATAACATGTTTTATCTAATTCCGCGCTTTCATAATATTCAATAATCAATTACAATGATAATATTGAAGTGGAATCAAATGGTGTTAGAAGTATTGTTACTATGATGTATTCACCCAGAAAATTGACTTTTTTTTTTTTTTTTTTTTTTTGCTTCTAAAAAATATACATTTTCATAGCAAGAGTGAACAAATAAAATATAATACATTCAGTAAAAAAAATAAAATATACCCATATAAACTGTGTAAGAGTAAGGAAATATTTCAAGATTATTCATTCAAGACAAATGCTCGGAGTTTTAAAACATTTTGAATGTGAAATGCTATAGCTTTTGCAGAGTTAATAGATAAATTATCCAATGCAAGGAGTAAGGAATTTGGACTTTGCAAGAATGTCAAGTCAGGGGGCTTCATAGAGCTACATATTGGGCAATCTAATAGAAGATGATAGATGGTTTCGGGAAGCCTTTGATTACAAATTGTACAGATTTCGTCCGGATTAATACGATATACCGCTCCCCTACAAGAAAATTTTATCATGTAATTGTTAGAAAAACGCAATTGAGCTATTGTTCTGGTGATATGGAGTGGAAGTCTCAAATCGAGGTAGTTTTGTGCAGATGTTGATAAAGAAATTTTTTTAAATATTGTTAAGAAAGATGAGTTATCTAGAAGGTTACAATCTTTGGTAAAAAGTTTATTTCGGAGACGAACTAGAAGATCTTTTTTGTTGTTTCTAATATTGCAATATGTAATGTTGTCCCAAAAATTCAAAGCATCAATTTGACAAAAGATTTGTTTAATTTGAAGGGCCCAGTTATACCTTTTATCGCACTCTTCTAACTGTAATTGTCTTTTGAAACAAATTTTTGGTAGTCTTGTGTTATCCATTAATAATATCTTTAAAAGCCAGTTTAATGCTAATTTAAAAATGTTGTATAACAATTTTACGCGGCCGGTTTCAAGCCTCAGTGCGAAGTCAGGGGTGTTAGCAGGTAGAAGGAGAACCCTTTTCAGGAATGTGGTTTGAATTTTTTCCAGGGCATCAGTATAGCGTAATCCCCAAATTGGAATGCCATTGCTCATGGTACTTAAAACTAGCGAATCAAATAGATGCATGCGTGTAGTCCATGAATCAATTTTAGCTTTAGCCATTACTGGGATAACAGCGCCTATGGCTTGTGTTGCTTTTGCTATAGCCGATTCAGACATTATTCGGAACAGAGAAGAAGATGAAAAGGTGACACCTAGATATGTGTATGATGAGGTTAGATCTAACCGATTAGAGTTAAATGTGAAGTAATGATTATCTCGCATATGATAAGTACCTCTCGAGAAACACATGATTTTGGATTTTTCAGTATTGACTGATAAGATATTATTAGATGAGTATATTTCTAACATTTTAAGTTTGTTGCTTACATCAACTTCAGAGTCTGCCAAAATCACTAAATCATCCGCATATAATAGCATAAGAAGGTCATTGCTGTTGTCGATGTTAATGCCAACAGCCCCACTTTCCCTGAAAAAGTCTTCAATATCTGCTAAAAACAATGCAAAAAGAAGAGGGCTAAGAACTTCCCCTTGAAGAACACCAGTGGTTATGTTATGCGAACTTGTGTATTGTCCATTGCATTTGACACGCATATTTGCATTAATGTAAAAATTTCTACAAATATTGATCAGTTTGGAACTTATACCAAGTTTAAATAACTTATTCCATAAAAGGAAGTGATTTACACTATCAAATGCGCGTTTAAAGTCCACGAAAATAGCAAAAACCTTACGTCTACGAAGGCGAAGATGCAATTGTATAGCAGAACTTAGGACAAATATATTATCGTTACAGCCACGCTCACGACGAAAACCCGATTGACATTCTGGGAGGATGTGACATTCTTCAGCCCATGTTGATAACCTGTCAAGTATTATATGCATGAAAATTTTGGCAATACAGTTAACGAGTGCAATGCCCCTGTAATTAAAAGGATCCTCTATCGGGCCCTTTTTGTGGAGCATAATCATAACCACGTCACTCCAGTTTTTAGGAATTACGAGAGTATCTAAGATGGAGTTAAATAAGGAGCATAAATAGAGAACCCAATTATTAGGTAAGGATTTAATTAACTCATAGGTAATACCATCTAGTCCGCTAGATTTGTTGTTTTTGCACGAGTTGAATACAGAATAAATTTCAGAAGTTGTGACCGGGTAATCGAGAAACGGGTTCCTAGCATCAAAAAATTCAGTATTGTCAATAGCAGAGACAGGATAAAAGTTTCTGTAAAATGATTCCCAGGTTTCAACTCGTAGGTTAGAAGATCGAGAAAAGTTACAACGATAGTCTTTAATGGTTTTCCAGAAAATTTTAGAGTCTCTGCAATTGACAATACTGAATTTTTTGATGCTAGGAACCCGTTTCTCGATTACCCGGTCACAACTTCTGAAATTTATTCTGTATTCAACTCGTGGGTTAGAAGATCGAGAAAAGTTACAACGATAGTCTTTAATGGTTTTCCAGAAAATTTTAGAGTCTCTGCAATTAGATAGTGTTTGTATAATATTTTGGTCATACTGTTTTTTCTTATTAGCGGTCAACTTTTTGTATTCTTTTTTGGAAGTTAAATACACATCTTTTAAGTGATTGTCATTAAATGAGTTTTGTTTACAACATTTTAAATTATGAAGGACTTTTTTCTTTAGTGATATACATTCTTTATCAAACCAAGGGTTCTTAATATGTGCCTGCGATCCTTGTGAAACAAACTGCACAATACCCAAATCAGTAGCGGCATCATTAATTGCAAGTATAAGATTCTCATGAGATTTTTCTACGTCTGAGATAGGTATTACACGAGGAGAATTCTGTAGAAGTAATTTATAGGGTAATATTAAGTGATCTGGTAATTTAAACAATTTGGTAAGGACTTCTTGGCTATTTATGTTAGGAGGAGAATGTAAAAAGTCGAGGTTTAGAGAACAACAAACTGGAAAATGGTCTGATGAATTAAACAAATTATTTACATAAAAATTCCTTATCATGGAGAGATGCGGGTTATTAACCCAAACGAAATCTATAGTACTTTTGCCCAGAACATTCACTAAAGTAAATTTACCAGGGCGGTCCGAAATACTTCTACCGTTTGATAAAGAAAATCCGTTAGTATTCATGAAATCTATTAGTTGCCGTCCCCTTGAATTTATAGTTTGATCTAATGATATTCTAGTGTCAAACAGATTAGTGTTTTCAGAAATTCCAAGAGGAGTGTAATCTACGTTAGATATGCGCGAGTTAAAATCTCCTCCAATGATTATTAGAGTGTCATTATATAATTCTTGTACACTAGATAAAGAACCTTGAAACATTTCCAGAAGGTATAACAGATCCAAGTTTGGTTTGAAGTAAACATTACATACAATAAAATTAAAGTTACGATCAGAAACTAAACAAAATAACCACCAGGGAGAATTTTCAATTATAGTGCACGAAAACTTTTTCACACAGAAAGTCGAAATACCGCCACTAGCTCTTCCTGTAGACTTCTCCTTTATAGCAACAGAGCTAATTACATTATACATGGACAAGTAGGAGGGGGATACTTTCATATCAATTGTTAACCACGTTTCCGAGAGACATAAAACATCTGGCATGTTGGTATCGTTAACATAATCTAAAACGTTTCGGAATCCCTGACAGTTCCAAAAAACAATATTAACTGGTCGCTATATTTGATTTTGTGTTTTAGAGCTCTTTAATTCGTAATCACGAACTGGTGACATTTCTTCTTCCCTAGTTCTTTTAGAAGTCCCCGAAGCATGATGTGTGATAGGAACAATTTTAGGAACTTTGTTTATATATCTAATTGTAAGGTTGCTATCAGTCTGTAATTTAATGGAGAGTTCGGCCCGTAAGTCCTTTAAATGTTGTAGCTGATTGGGAGTCATATCTTGATTAAGCTTAATTTTCTCATGTGATAACTTTTTTTTGTTTTTTAAAACTTCAATGGCATATTGTGGAGAGCTAAATGTCAATCGATATGGACGGGTTTTACCATTAACTGGTTTGCCTAGACGAGCCCCAGCCACTACTTGCGGTGAGGCTTCAGAACAAATTTTGCTAATAATATCTTGGGCAGCATTCAGCTCCAGGTTTGGTTGGCTTTCCGGCAATCCAAATATTATAATATTTTTCTCTCGCTTAAGACGTTCTGTACTTTCAGCCAAAAGTTCTTGAGCATCCATGTTTTTAAGAGAATCGAATTTTTTCTCGAGACCTAGCATTTTGTTTCGTAACTCTGAGTTTTCATCGCGCAATGTAGAGATGTCACTAAGACAGTTAGAGATAACTTGAGATTGAGTTGAGATTGTAGCAACCAAATCTTCAATTTTATAATTGCAGGCGGTAACTGCCGTAGTAAGACACGTTAATTTTGACATAATAGCTTGGAAATGATGATCATTTAAATTAGTTGAAGTGGAAGAATTTAATTTACAGTCTTGACAAATCCAGTTGCCCGTATTCGCTGAGGTGGGTACATCGTCTACATTTCCAGCTAACGTTGACCGGACGCACCTCAGGTGACATTGGCGAGCACAAATTGAACATTTTAGCTGATTGTCGATGTCCGTCAACAAAACGGAACACAAGAAACAGGTATTCGGCATTTTTATATATTTGTTTATCGCGTTAATGATATACCTATTAAATCAAAAGGTTACCTCAATGTAAATAAACACAGTTTTGGATGAAAAAACCAGCTGCTATACTAATTAACTCACTACAAACAACACAAATGCACTGTTATCAAGTATAATTATAATGTGATTTGAAATGATTATTTTTAAGAACAAATAGGTACGTGCAAACGGTATGAATTCTATTTGAACACTCCAGAAAATTGACTTACTTTAAATAACTGTGTCCTGAATAAAGTTTTCAATGTTTATAAATCTCAAAATACTATTGAATTAAAATAATGGGTTAATTGTACAGTTTAAATAATGAAATAATTGTCAGTTTTGACAGTACCTACCTAATTAATAAATTATTCTTTGAAACTCATGTGGTATCTCTATGTTGAAACATAAACAGTTACGGAAAGTTTTTACATAACTACTTTTCATAACTGATATATGAAGGTTATGAAAAATGTGACGTTACCTAACGTCAAGGAATGACGTAAAGTGTCACATTTGATAGCGGAATTAGATAAAATATATTTTTGGAACTTTAGTTCTTTACGCCAGGTTATGTTTGAGCGACCAGGGGTCGCGACGCAAAAGATCTGACCGTTACGCGTAACGTTATGTTACATTGCTTCGTTATGTGCCTTACTTTTGCGTGCTTGTGCCTCCTTAGTCTCTCTCTCGTTTATGAAGCAGCGATTCATAATAATAAATATGCTCCTACCCGGATTCGAACCCGGGCCGCCCGCGTGCAATGCGAGCATTCTAACCACTGAACCACCGATGCTATATTGAAATTTTATGCAAAGCTGGTATTCGCAGTGCTAGTGATCTACTTGAATTTGCTCGGATAAATTTTTACTATTATTTCCATACTTTTTTTTGCGTGATTAAGGGGTCTAGCTACTTTTCGAAATACAGGGTGTTGAAATTTTGAAAACTTGAATGTTTTAATTCGATAACTTTAAAATGGATGGATAAATTGATTTAACATTTGGCAGGTAGTTTTTAAATGTAAAAGGGCATATTTTGAAAGAAATTGTAGTTTGTGCAACTAGTGTGGATATTATGGCCATATCGCACGAGGACGAAGATGGAGCACGACGCCGTAGGCGGAGTGCTCAATCGTTCAAGTGCGATATGGACAATCCACACGAGTCGAGCAGCATATTTTTTCTACGACCCACTTAGGAAAAAATCGAGAAAATAAAAATTTCTATAAACTGTAATATAATTTCAAATTAAAAATTTAACGATTCAATTTTATGTTTCCACCAATTTTGTGGTAAACGGATGTCCGATTTGTATAATGCTACGGTTTCCTTTTTTAAATATACGATGATGTTATAAGTAGATGTTGCCAGTCGGACACCCTCATGGAGGGTACCGTACCATTATCTATAATAATGAATATTCTGCTAAATATTTCAAACGTCTATCTGTTGTCGTTATTAATATCAAGCAAAATGGTTATTTAAAAATAAAATTAACAATACAAAAAATTCCTCGCGGGGAATCGAACCCGGGTCTACCGCGTGAGAGTCTGGTGTGCTTACTACTCAACCACCAAAGAATATGCAAATTGTTTATCTATAACGTCAGATGTATCACATAACTTTTGCTTCAAAGGAACTAAAGTTCCTACCGTGTGTCCCGCGACACGTTCTACCTTTTTAATCAATGATGTGACTGAATGTGAGCAGTGTTGTTCCTGCTTTTACCTTCGTAATAGATCTATTACCTTTTAACCATATCTATCACCCTATTACGTTTTGATGAAAATCTATTACCTTTTCATGAATGATCAGTAATGGGTATTAACCGGTTAATAATTTTGTTAACCGGTCAATAGTGAATAACTAGTTATTAACCATCAATTTTAAACCAAAAAATTATTTATTAGATATTTGTGCTCTGCTCATTATTACAAAAATTTTGACATAATTTAAGCTGATTTGAGATTTAAATAAAAGCTCCAGAATTCAGAGGTCATCGACATTCGCGGTCGTAAGGAATTTGCGCAAAACTGTTCAATAGACTTACTGCGCAAACTCCGCTAATGTCAGCGGGCCAGAAAATGCGGAAAAATGTTTTTTTAAGTGGCCGCCCAAATTGTTAACCGTGGTTAATTTCAAACAATTTTTAACTTAGCGTTACTTAACGCTAAAATTGGTTAATAACATACTTAGGTGGTTATAAACATTACCTATCACTGTGAATGATACATGGAAGGTGGCTATGAATGATATTATGATTTGGCAATGCATTTTCCCACAGGATCAGAACAGATGAATGCCAAAAATTGACAAAATCTTAGAGAGAAGAATACCAAATTACTAAAAAAATCTTATGCTCTAAGCATCTGAGAAATAACTCTGTCGAAGTGTCAAAATTTTGAAATTTCATAACCCTATAAATAAACCCCTTTATCCTCTGTATATTTTCAAATGAAAGAAGAAGAGCAGTCTATCACCTTTTTTAACATTCTACTACGTTTTTGCGTGGTATTCTATTAGTATAAATTTTTCCCTAGGAACAACGCAGAGGCCTACTACAATGGTGAGAAATATGAAATAAACCAAGCTATAGAACATTTTTAACGAATAAAATCGAAATATTCATAGGTAGCCTAAATAAAATAAAAATGCAAAACGTAATTTATTGATAAGAATATAAAATATGAAGAAAATCAGCCTCTACCTTACCCCTCCCATGAGTCACAGTACCTTGTCGTTGGTGGAGGGGCTTATGGTCCTCGAAGGTGCCAGCATCACTGGGGATCAACAAAGAAGTGGCTCAATAGGCTTAAGCTCAAGGTGTTATGCGAACCGTGCCGAAGGGAGTATAAAATGTACGGTAGCTGTGTTTAGCACAAACAGCTATCCCGAACGGAGCCTCCAGGATACCAGGCAACCTCCTGGAGTATTTTGCCTTACTGCGGTACTGAGGGGCTCTGCCACAGAGGTCACACACTTCCCCAGCTACACATGGGATCTATATGGACCAGTTTAAAAACAAACAAAAAATAAAAGACAACGGAGGGGATATTCCCCAAGTTACACCGGAGGAGAACATGGAGGTGACAGTTTCTGCCCCTTCACCAATCCCCAGTACGGAGCAGAAAGAGAGGGAGCTGCTGGCAACCCCTCCTCAAGATCCTCCCGAAGATCCCCCTACATGGGCAGATTTAGCGGAAGCGGTGGTGGATCTGAACCTAAACAAAAGGATCAAATTTGCTGGCGCTTCTAGAAAACGGCTAAGCCGTCTGACCAAGAGCGGGGTTCCGTACCAAACCGCCGTTGAACAGATAGTCAAGGAGCTGGATGGACGGCACAAAAAAAGTGAGAACAAAATATCTCCTTCTTCTGCTGCCACATCCAGCAAAAGACAAAAGCCGGATGAACGGCACAAAGGGGAAGAGAACAAACTAGTTCCTACTTCTGAGGCCCCATCGAACAAAAGGCAAAGATCCGAAGGTAGTACCCCGGAGACGGAGGCGAAAAATCCACGTCCTACGGTAAGAACGGCGGGATCTGAGCTATCATTCAAAGCAGTGGCGGAAAGTGTGAAGGTGGGAATTATTCACCCGGATCACCCCAATGTCTCGATGACAAATGAGCAGCTGAAATTGTTCCAAAAAACAATTCTGAAGGCTATTGAAAGCTTTCCGGACAACAAGGGTCCACAATTACGCATCCAGAGCTGTACAATTCGGCCTGGAATCCTGATACTGGTATGCGCCGATTTGGCTGGCTCAGTGGCTGGAGGGAGAAATACCCTCCCTAGGTCCCTGGAAAGACGCCAAGCTAAAATTGGTGCATAAGGAGGAGCTACCCAAACCCCACATCTGCGTGGCCTTCATCCCTGATGATGAAGCGTAGAAAGACTGGAGGGGAAGCAGGTGCTGAAACGGTTGCGGAGATCAAACCAGGGACTGAAAACCCAGGAGTGGACTATTCTACACCGGGTGAATACAGGACCTGGTCAGACCTGGACATTCTTCCTGGAAGAGGAATCTTACAGGGAATTGGAGCGCTTAGAGTTCCGTCCTTACTTTGATTTCGGTCAGATCCTGATACGATCCAAAGAAGCAAGAGCTTTGAAAGAGAAACCCAGCACCAAAACAAAGCACCAAAACAACGGTCGGGTCCGCGGAGCCCAAAAAAACCCTGGAAAGGAAGGGAAAAGGTCTCCCTCCACGAAAGGAGTCTAAAAAGGGTTCTTCAGGGCCTCGCAATGGCTTCCACAGTAAGATGTCTCCAGGCCAACATTCACCACGCCAAAGCTGCAACCTATGTCCTTGGGCGGAGGTTTGACATGGAGAAGATCGAAGTGGGATTTATCCAGGAACCATGGATTTCCAACACAAGACGGATCAGCGGACTGGGAAACTGTTCTGGTGAAGTAGTACACAGCAACTCAGGCCTCAAACCCCGGTCTTGTTCACTTATCAGGAATAACATAAATTACTTTTTGTTAATGGGTTACTGTACCCATGATATGGTGGCAGTCCAACTCTCAGCCTCAGAGGGCAACGGCAGGAAGGACCTTATTGTCTGCTCTGCTTATTTCACCGAGGACAGAAGAGAAGAACACCCCCAAGCGGTAGTGCGAGAACTGATCGCCTACGGCAGGAAGAACAACACCCAGGTGATCATTGGATGCGACGCAAATTCCCACCACTTGGACTGGGGAAGTACGGACACAAATGAAAGAGGCGAGTCATTCGCAGGGAGGTTTTAGATTTAACGATAAGCACGAATTTCATTAGTACTAAAATCGTTAACTAGACGGAGCCGTCTTGTTCAGACCACAGACACATTAGATTCGACGTGAATACAGGGGCAAGACCCATAGTCCAATTTCGGAACCCAAAATGCACCAACTGAAGCGGTTATCGATCAACTCTCCAGGAAGGCTTGGGAAACATAATTGGTACTATTAAGAATAGAGCAGAGATAGAGGAGGCCAATAATCAATTGAAAACCGCCATTCTATCAACCTATCAACAAAACTGCCCACTGAGGAGGAAGAGAGACCACAGAGGATCACCGTGGTGGAGCAGAGGCTTAGAGAAGAAAAGAGTAGAAGTTCGGAAACTCTTCAACCGAGCTAAAGAAAAAGGCTCATGGGAACAATATCGTACGGCTTTAACAGAGTACAATAAGGCGATTAGGAAAGCCAAGAAAGAGTCCTGGAGAAACTTCTGTCAGAGTATATCAGATTTACCTGTCAATTGTAGAATTCACAAGGCTTTCTCCAGAGATCCGGTACAGGGCGTTGGAGCAATAAAATGCCCAGATTGCACCTATACGAACTCAGCAAGGCTGTCCCTGGAGCTACTGCTTCAGACCCACTTTCCCGGTAGTTGGTTTCTGGAGGACCAGTCACCCATCCCACTTCCAACGGGATCGACAGAACGACCCAAAAAGGAAGATTGGAAGTTGGCAACCAACATAGTCACTCCATCGGCAATCGTATGGGCAGTGAACGAGTTCTCACCATACAAATCACCTGGGGAGGATGGCATTTTTCCAGCTCTGCTACAACAGGGCAGTGGAGAGCTGTTACCCCATTTGGTCAATTTATTAAGAGCAAGCCTGGCGTGGGGGTATATCCCTCTAGAACGGTCAGTGGCGAGAGTTGTATTTATACGGAAAACGGGGAAAGTGAACAATTCACTTCCCAAATCCTATCGTCCGATCAGCCTGACCTCGTTCTTAATGAAATGTCCAGAAAAAATTATAGACAGGCATATTAGGGAAGGGAGGCTACGAAAGTATCCGTTAAATCCCTCCCTGTATGCGTATCAAACGGACAAATCGACATATTTGGCGTTAAACAATCTAGTGGGGAAAATCAGCCCTTCTCTTGGAAACAAGGAAATAGCGCTGGTGGCTTTCCTAGATATAGAAGAGGCGTTCAATAACGCCCTTCCAGAATCCATATGGAGAACGGTGGAGCGAAGAGGAATCTGCAAACCAATCCGCTACTGGATCAAAAGCATATTATCAAACCGGTACATCACTACATCACTGAATGGGGTCACGGTAAGGGGACCATTCAAAAGCTGCCTATTATTTATGTTTGGTTGCAAAAAATGACAAATCACCAAAGACCGTCAGCCCGCTGCAAAAAAAGCGTGATGATAGTTAAACGTATGCCTCCTTGAGATTCGGTAATTTTGCTCATTTCCAATAATAATCAAGCGAAATAAATATTTGCCCATGGCCCATGCCGAGACACCAAACGTTAGTTTATGAAAAAAATCCATCGCAAAATGATCGACATACGTGCAGCGTACGACTTAAGGGTTGGCACACACCCTCAAAAGTGTAACAAGTTATATTATTACTGAATCATATTATCACGTATGCCCTTCTGCAATTGGCCATTTTTTAGCCTAAAGTGCACAGATGTCGAAGGGCATACAATAAACGTATGCCGTTTGAAAAATATATAATTTTCAATGTTAATTACACTTTGCAATTTCAATTGAATGTGAAAATGTCATTGCCAATACCCTTCCAATCGATACAGGTTTATTAGGTACCAATATACTTAGGCGCGAGAGAACCGTATGCCCTTCGACATCTGTGCACCTTAGGCCAAAAAATGGCCAATTGCAAAAGGGCATAAGTGATAATATTATTAAGTAATAATATAACTTGTTACACTTTTAAGGGTGTGTGCAAACCCTTAAGTCGCACGCTGCACGTATGCCGATCATTTGGGAATAATGATGATGCTTCTAATTATAGGGAATCAACGTTCGTTTTATTTTAAACAACTAGACGTGAGGTCTGCTTTTTTGAATGCAAATATAAAGGATGATGTTTACATTTACCCACCAAAGAGTTTTAAATACAACTCAAACAAAGTTTTGAAATTGAAGAAATCTCTTTATGGTCTTGAAGATTCATCTAAACAATGGAATAATGAAATGAACGATTACTTGTTAGGCATTGGTTTCACACGGTCTGAAAATGACTATTGTCTTTATATTTTATTATCACAGGAGGAAAGGCTTTACTTAATAATTTATGTTGATGACATAATTATTACTGGGCCAAATTTGAACATAATAAATGAAATAATTTCAATACTTATATCAAAATTTGACATAAAAATAAAAGGCAAACTGGAATATTTTCTCGGATTTGAAATTCAATATGACAGGGAAGAAAGGATTTTAAAATTAGGTCAATCAAAATATGCTAAAAATATTTTAAAACGGTTTAGTATGGAAAACTGTAGTGGTACAAATATACCTATAGATCCGAAATTGAAATTAAATATTTGTAGTAAAGATCAAAGTACAACATCAAAACCATTCACCCAAATGATTGGAAGCCTTATGTATTTGATGCTTGGTACCAGACCAGATATATCTTTTGCGCTAAATCTTTTCAGTCGTTACCTGGATAAAGCAACAGATAAAATATATAATCACTTGAAAAGTATCCTAAGATATCTTAAATCAGCAATAGACATGGCATTAGGGGAGATTTAAATGCAAACTTAATATGCTATGTAGATACAGACTGGGCAATGATGAAATGGATAGGAAATCAGTTTCAGGCTTTCTTCTCAAAATATTTGATAACATGATAACACTGTAACATGGGCAACCAGAAAACAAAATTGTGCTGCTTTATCGAACTCTCTGAGGCTGAACTGATTGCTCTTGCTACAGCTGTTTGCGAAGGTTTATGGCTCAAGAAGCTAATAAATGACTTTGATTTAAAAGTTGATATTATAACAGTATTTGAAGATAATCAAGGTACAATAGCTATTATTAAAAATCCTAGTAACAACCGAAGAGTAAGACATCTTGATCTAAAATTAATTTTATTTGTGAACATGTTAATAACAAATCAGTTGAAATCATATATGTTGATACAAAATGCCAGCAGGCAGACATCTTTACAAAAGGCCTACCTTATGTAACCTTTTCAAAGTTCAGGAACAAACTCAATTTAAGAAATATCGTTTGAAATCAGCATTACTTTTGTTAAATTTATGGGATGTTTCTTTTTTTGCATTGTTTAAATAATAGTGAATATCATGTTATTTGACATCCTTTTATATCGTGTCTTGTTGTGAGTTTAATGTTTTTTGTATATAAGTTTTCAGCGAGAAGGAGTGTTGATATATCGCTAAAAACTTAATTATTCAGCTGTCAGGTGTCATCTGATTGACAAGAGACTGAGTTAGGCTTTGTGTGTAACAGTAATTTGGTTTGTACTCCTTCATCAACACTTGGTGCAATATATAGAAATTGAGTAAATCTGTTGCTATTACATGAATCCCATCCACAAACTCCTTCACACTCTCTGTGGAATAGACTTATATAATCTTGAGTCCTCTACTCGCATTGAACGATAGCTATCAATAATCTCTTTTGAATGAATTAAGAATATGTGATGATTATTCAGAAAAATCCCTTCAAAAACAGCGATTATATTGAATCATCAGTTCATTAGACATCGCAGAATAATAATTATTCGAACACTTCATGAGTTTTGGAGCGTTGGAATAATTTTATTATTTTGCAATATCTATTGGTAACGCGCTTTATTGAATACGACAATATTACAGGGTTAGGTATGTTTAAAATAAAAAAAATATCATAGTAAACTTTATTATCAATTCAACATATCCATATTATTAATAGCTCAAGATCCGGCAGCGAATATATGATTAATTTAAATGTAATGCATCACTTCCGGACTTCCTCCAAGCAAATGGCCGCGATAACTGGAATGATTCACCGTAGTGAGGGTTGAAGCAATATTACATTTATTGAATTCCAAAAAGTTGTTCAAAGTATGTTTAGAAAATACAATTCAGTTTTTTGGGACAATATGTACATAAAGAGATTATAATTAATAAAATTCATTGAAATCCGGCATAGGATACAACATACCAATATCATTGAGTTGTATCAGGTTAGGGAGCGCCAGTCTTTAGTCTGAAATTGTTTGGTTTTTATTGGTTCAACATGTAGTGAAACTCACATTTTCAATGCGGATTATATGACAACACTTATTGTTTAAATAACAGTATTTATGTTACTCTGCTTTGTGCTTTTCATTCCTGATTGTATATCTTCCAAGGTTTTACCCTTAGTTTCTGGAAGATACACTGCAAGAAATACTACTCCAATAAAACTGATTACAGCGAATGTATAATATGGTACGGCTAAACCATAGGCCTCATTTGTCCAGCCAAAATATTTGATAACACCTGTCGATGCGATACTAAAACACACATTTATCAAGCAAAAAGCTTTACCTTTTATATGTGATGGAAATATTTCACTACTCACCAAAAGTGGGACACAGTTCAATCCTATACTGAAAGCAGCAATGTAAACTAATACTGAAATTATTTGTATATATTCAAAGCCATTTACGTTTATATTAGTGGAGTTCTCAATGTATGAGTAAGTAGCGTTAATAAATAGAGTAATACAAATGACAACTGTAGAAAATAGTACCAAAGGTCTTCTACCCGATATATCAATAAAAAAAAGAGCAATGAGTGTTGCTAGGAAATATATAACATAATAAATAAGATTTGCAACATCTGCATCAAGTATATGACTCGTTTGACTAAATACTGTCTTGCAGTAAGACTGTATTGCTACGACTCCGGTCAGCTGTTGCAAAGCAGTCATAGCTAAAGCTAAAATGAGACATTTTCTATTGACAGAGGTGAATAAAAGTTCCTTGAAACTGCCATGTCCAATTTTTTCTTCTTCTGTTATTCCTTTTGATATCCTTCCCAACTCGTCTGATACTTCTCCTCTACCTCTGAATTTTTGGAGGCTCATTTTGGCTTGTAACATTTCGTTTTTCAGTAAATGGAAATATGGACTTTCTGGTAGGAATGGCAGGATGCCCAGCATAAGTAAGCTAATGGAGGCGGATATGTATGCCACTGTTGGAATCGATAAGAGGAAGAGCAAGGTATTTGACATCATCATTCCGAATACAAGTGTTGCAAAATATGTTGTGCCTAAAACAGATCAAATCATTACCGAATAAACAAGGAATAAGCAGTCATTAGGACTGCCGACAGAGGGCCACTAACAATCGAGATATCGAGAGCAGAGCTCGTGCGTTAATGTTTGAGATTGTTAATTGTCATTTTAATAGTCGTGTTAGTTAAAAAGCTTTTCCTACAACCACTATGCAAAACACGCTTTTCTACACAAATTTTTATGCGCAAAGCAGGCCTTTCCTAATTCTTTTGATAGCCGTTGGAAAAGTAATGCGAAAAGTACACGCTATGGCACTTTTACGCACCGAAATGTCAAACAAAGCTACCTATGACCTGTAAACTTATTTTGACAATTCAACCTAATCGTGTATTTCTTATTGGTGTACAATTTTTAAATTAAAACCAAAAGAACCTAAGTAAACTATTTATTTCATTATCAATTTTAATTAATTATAAAAACATTTTAAGGAATTATGAACCAAGATCAAAATAACTTATTTTTTGAGTTGTCCAATTCGGACATTGAAAATACTCCTCCATATATTATTGAAAAGGCTAGAACTGCAACTGAAAATTTTTTACCTGAGGTTTCAATACAAATTTGTTCAAATTTTACAATTAATTATACATTCAACTGATTTTTCTATTTATTTTCATATTGTAAGTTCTTTCTATTAAAAGTTTAAATAAAATAACTATATAAATGACTGTATTTCTTTCATTAATAAATGTGGTTGTAGAAAAAATATTGTGTGCAACTTGTACGCAAATCACTTTTCCCACCAGCTGGATTTGCGGCACTCGCCTTACGGCTCGAGCCACAAACTTCTGCGCTCGTGGGAAAAGTGACGCTTTGCGCACTTGTTGTACAAACTACTATTTCCGTCGACTGTATAAAAACTGTTAATCAAAAACTAGAAGTATTCCATACTACTGATCATTTTTAAAGGTGTTATTGTATGTTTGGTTGCCTACACCATAGGTAACTGTCAATATAAAATATAAGAATATAAGAAAGTGTGCTATGGGCTGTAGAAAAATCGTTGATTAATGTGAATCATGCATTAATAGGGGTCATAAATGTTTAATTTTGAGAACGTTAATAGCATAATATGCATATATGCATATACCCTATCTCCTGTATGGATCAACGCAACGTAAACATCAGCAAATTAGAAGAATCCCGATTGGCGAATGCAATCGCGACTATTTGAGAAGATATGACGCGCGTAAAGTTCACGAGTGATTCCGGAAGTGTTTATGAATAATAGGGACATAAGAGTTCCAAAAAGACTATACATACAGTGTGTTCCAAAAAGTCTAACACAAATGAAGAAATTTATCTCAAATTTCGGAAAAAAATGACTCCTGATAAAAAGCATTCTGTATTGAAAACATTTATTTTTTTCAAAAAACAGTATAATTTAAAAACACAAAAAATAAGATTAGACAATGGAGGGGGGGAATTTGTTTCGAATTATTTCAAAAACTTTTGCAGGAAAAAGGGTATCAAACTTCAATACACCATGTCATATACACCACAAGAAAACGGTACTACTTAAAGAATGAGCAGAAGTTTACTTGACAAGGTACGTACAAAATTTATTCAAACAAACTTACCTAGAACATTATGGGATTAAGCTGTTCTGTGTTCAGCCTATGAAATCAATAGGTCACCTACACGTCATGAAAATAATGGTGAAGTTCCAGCCAAAAGATGGTACAAAAATATATCAAAGCTCAGGGTTTTTGGAAGTCAATCGTGGTGTGGTGTGTGTGGTGTTATACTACCAAGACAAACTAAATTAGAAAGACGTGCACAGCCTTGTATCATGGTAGAATATACCGGTTCAGGGTACAGACTATGAATCTATAAAAAAATGGAATTTTCTATTCTCGAGATGTCAGATTCAATGGAGAACAAACCAATTATGATGATATAATAAGAAAGATGAAAAACAGAGTGATTCTACAGATTCCAGAAGATAAAATGCGACATGAGCATGAAAATTAACAGGGTGAAAATTAACAGGGTGAAATAATACATGGAGGAGAAAACGAAGAATTACCAGAAGCGAAACAAAAAAGAGCATGGATGAAAAAGAGTCAGAAAGTTCTAGTTCAGAGAATTTGAGAGAATATATACCAATAACAAAAACAAGTGAAAGAAGAAAGATAAGGGCACCAGAATATTCAAGTGAATACTGCCTTATATCGACAAACGAAACTGACCCTGAAAGATATGAAGAAGCAATAAAAGAAAAAGGGTGGAAAAAAGCTATTAAGAAGAACTTGGTTGAGATGATATAATATTAAGAATTTATATTTCATTTAAAATTAAAGTTTTGTATTACAATGCTAACTATATTTATAAGGTTAGCGACCCGAGTGCCATGTCATGTGGCTCAGGTTCACATCAGGAAATTAGTTGCAATAAAATATTATTTTGTAATATGTATGTGTCAATAGGTCTATGCTGAATATCGAGAAATGGGTAATGCTGTGTAAGCAGCATGTGCCGATTAGCAAACAGGAAATACGTTTTGGCTATTCTCGATATTCAAGGAATATATTTGAGGGAGTAATAAAGTTAAGTTGATATAGTTAACATGTGTTTTTAGTTATATACCCTCTATGGCCTAACCTTGGAAGAACCGACAAGAGTACACATATCATTTCATTACATGGCGACCCTTAGCCAGTGTTAGGTCTTTTGAGGGTAAAAATGGAAAAATAAAAAGTTTTTTTAAAATAGAGATACTACCGTTTGAGTTAGAAGAACATATAATAAAAATCAATTTTCTTCGGTTAAGTAATAATAGTGAGATAAAGCCGCAATGAGTGGACAGGAGTCAAAAGAGAAGGAAGAAATTATAATTGCTCAAGCAGGAAACAGTGGAGGACAAACGAACAGTCTAGAACAAAGCATGGAGTGGTCAATCAAAAATATTGCTGAGCTCATTTTCGTTGTATTGGTACTAGGGTTCATCATCACATATATATACATTAAGTGTAAAAATAAGTTAGAGAGTAAAATAAGGCGAGAAGTTACAAGGAGTCAAGAGCTAGTCTAAAACAGCGTAGGATAAGAATATGTCCATATATGTTCTACAAGGAGAAGAAACATTAAACAATAGTGTAAGTGTTAAGTGTTAGTGCGAGTGATAAAGGATTAACATGAAAATAGGTAATGTCTTTAAATGATTTTCGATATTTATTGGAGGAGGTTCGAGTTTTTCACAGAAATTTAAATAAAGATAATAATTTAGTCAGAAAAAGTTTAACTAAAACTAAGAATAAATCAAAAAAAGTAGATAAACTTGATGCAGATTTTAATGAGCTTAAATTAAAATTCAATAAATCAAATGCCGACATATCCCAAAAAACAGAGGTACAAAATCTTATAGTAAATATAAATAAGTATTTTGGGGCAATCAGAGACATTTTGACAAATAGACTAAAAGACACACAAGACACAGACATTACGGAAAGTGACGATAATTCTGAATCAACTATCCCAGGTAACGAATCAGAAATGGCTGAAAAATTTGATCTAAAAACCGCAGCAGGTCTGTTACCCGTCATGGACGGATCAGAAAATAGCACAAAGCAGCTTATAGATGCCATTGAACTATACGACGAACTATTAAATAACGAAGGAAAAAAGTTATTAACGACATACGTATTAAAAACTAGATTGTCACAAAATGCCAAAATGCGATTAAAAACCGCGTATAATACTAACGCTGAGTTAATTTCCGACCTTACACAACATTTTATTGTGAAAAAATCAGCATCAATGTTATCTTTCAAACTTATTAATGCAAAGCAAAACAATAAAACAGTGGATCAATTTGCCAGGTTTGTGGAAGATGTGGAAGATTTGTTGGTTAACCTTACTTTCACTCAATCTTTCACTCAATCTGAATAAACCGGAAAATCTCGCTATGTTACGAGAAGTAAATGAAAAAATGGCTATAGACGCGTTCGCAAATGGACTTCAAAATCCAGAATTGCGGACAATAATTAAAGCTAGAAATTTTTCAAAATTATCCGATGCAATTCAAGGCGCAAAAGACGCAGAATTACACACCAACGATCCTCAATCATTTCATTACAGGGGTCATCGTTCTAACTTCAATGCAAGATTCCAAAGAAATAATTATAAAAATAATCCCTTTGTAAACCGTACAGCCAGAGGTGCGTATAACCAAAATTATAATTCTAATAAACACAATAACAGAGGTCAGAGAAATATGCGAACAGGTTCAAATTCAAATTTTCATAGAGGACGTCGCGGTGCATATCAAAATAATGCACAATTGTATAATACAATGCCAACACAATCTGAAAACAGCAATGGGAGTAATGAGGAATCAACATTTTTTCGTTCCCAATAGAACTAAAAATCAAACTGAAAAAACTTCATTCAATACAGGCGGTTTAAATTTCATAGAATTATCAAGTAAAAGCAGAAACGTTAAGTTTTTAGTAGGCACCGTTGAATGATAAGTAGAAAGAAGCGCGACCTTATGGAACTATTTGTAGCCGAAAATCCTTCTAATAATTGGATGGCGCTGTCGATTGCATATCTAAAATCCTTCTTATTTTTGCCAGTCGACGTCTAGATCTCGTTGTTGTTACTTCCTGTTAGCTGTTCTGTACACCGTGTACGCTGTGCTTGTTATCGTTGATTAAGTACGTAATAATTATTCATTGAACGATTTTATTTATTAGTTTTTCACTAACGATTCGTATTTTATTTTGTTTACTTATTGGTGTTTACCATTCGTTGAACTAGCAGAATTATGTCTGGAAAATATTCGGTCAAATGCAGTTATACCTATTAACTGTAGCAATGTAAAGGAAAAGAAAGAAACTGAGGGATCTGTATCATTTTTTAAATTCGCGATAAAAGACAGTAACCGATTAAAAGAATGGGTAAAGCGTTCAGGAAATATCAAATTGGATTATAACTACCCTGAGGAATTGAAAAATAAGAAAATTTGTGAAATAGTAATTTACGTTACAAGACCGGACCTATTCTTTGTGTTATAATTTGAGAATTTTGACATAAGCCTACTTCATTATTTTTCACTTTTATTATATTTTTTACGATCACGTGATAAATAAAATTTACGAAATATGATGGTTTTATTTATAGTCTAGTAGGGAAGTGAGTTTTCTGCGAAAAATAGTTGACGATTTTAAAAATATGGGTTTTGGTTTTTTGGATTTGGAATTAAATTCTGAATGATGGGAATTTTTGAATTTTTTTGGCAAGAAAAATTGTAATTGTTATAAACAAAAAACGTATAGAGAAAATGAGGGTCTCCGTTTTTTGGTTATAACTTCGAAAATATTAAAAATAGCGTCTTTTTGAAAAAAGATTCTAAAACAGGAGAAAATTTCAGAAGGACAAGTCCCGACTCCCGAAAGAGACTTGAAGGAGTATAGTCCAGTAGACAAAAAATTGTTCACTTCATTTTTGTTAAAGTTATTCAATTGTTAATTAACTAATTTTTTGTGGACTTTAGACAACTGAAAATCAGTTCTAAAAGTTTAAATAAAGTACCTAAAAATTTTTTGAATTCTGGGAGGTTTTCTTATTGACAATAAACAAAATTCCGTTAAAAAAGTTCAAGTTTTTTCATTTGTTTATTATTATTTTTTTAAGTTAACAAAAAATGAAAAATCCATATTATGTTATTAAAAAAAAAATTTTTAATATTTTTCATTTCAGCTGGTTTTTTATTTATTTTTTGCATCTTATTTCATTACTAAAAAATTTTTTACGTTATTTGTTTATAAATTTGTTATAAACAAACAGACTATTTTAATATTTAAAAAACAATTTTTTTTGCCATTCTGTTGTTTTGGTCAAATAATGTATTTTAACATTAAAAATTTTTTTAATTTTTTATAATCTTTTTTTTTATTTATCACCCCTTTGAATTATTAATTAAGAAATCGTTTTTTTTCTAAATTCATCATTTGCTATCCTCATTAGAACTCCAAAAAAAATTTTTGGCAACGCAATTTTCATTGTTTATTTAATGAACAATTTGCTATAAACAAATTCTGAACCTATTTTTTTTCCGATACAAAAAAAATAATAAATTTAATTGATATGAAGATGATTAAAATTGAATCAAGTAGAATAATTAATTATCAAAAATATTGTCTTGAATGTCCAAGACCGTATCATCAATAGTTTAAAAGTTATAGCAATTTGAAAGTTGATAAGATAGGTGCCGGTTTCCACAGTGAGTATGTTAAATATTTAAAAATCAAATAAAAAATAAAACAAAATTTTTTGAAATACTTTGATGCACATGGCTGTATTTATTATTTTTTTTGTAACGGAAAAAATAGGTTCAGAATTTGTTTATAACAAATTGTTTATTAAGTAAACAATGAAAATTGCGTTTCAAAAAATTTTTTTTTGGAATTCTAATGAGGATAGCAAATGATGAATTAAGAAAAAAAAAACGATTTCTTAATTAATAATTCAAAGGGGTGATAAATAAAAAAAGGATTATAAACAATTAAAAATTTTTTTTTAAATTCATTATTTGGCCAATACAACAGAATGGCAAAACATTTTTTTTAAATATTAAAATAGTCTATTTGTTTATAACAAATTTATACACAAATAACGTAAAAAATGTCTTAGTAATGAAATAAGATGCAAAAAATAAATAAAAAACCAGCTGAAATAAAAAATATAAAATAAGTTTTTTTTTAATAATATAATATGGATTTTTTATTTTTTGTTAACATAAAAAAATAATAAACAAATGAAAAAACTTTTTCGAACTTTTTTAACGGAATTTTGTTTATTGTCAATAAGAAAACCTCCAAGAATTTAAAAAATTTTTAGGTACTTTATTTAAACTTTTAGAACTGTTTTTCAGTTGTCTAGAGTCCACAAAAAATTAGTTAATTAACAATTGAATAACTTTAACAAAAATGAAGTGAAACATTTTTTGTCTACTGGACTACATTCTTTCAAGTCTCTAAATAAAACTGTAATTTATTCAAATTTTTTTATTCATTACAAATATTTAAAAAAAATTATTTTGTGATGCTCTGTTGGCTTGGCGGTGACACCGCAGCTGCAAAACGGCCGCGCGGAGCGGAATTTTCAATGTCAATTTAAAATTATAAATAATGGAGTTACAGTTTCGGGAGTCGGGACTTGTCCTTCTGAAATTTTCTCCTCTTTTAGAATCTTTTTTCAAAAAGACGCTATTTTTAATATTTTCCAAGTTATAACCAAAAAACGGAGACCCTCGTTTTCTCTATACGTTTTTTGTTTATAACAATTACAATTTTTTTTGGCAAAAAAATTCAAAAATTCCCATTACTCAGAATTTAATTCTGAATCCAAAAAACAAACCTCATATTTTTAAAACTATATATATAATATATATATTAGATTTATAATTTATAAATTTAGTCTTATTGTTCAGCTTTATCATACTCCTAAAGCAGTTCTGGTACCTATTTGTTACTCTTATAAAAGTTTTAATAATAATTTTGATGGTTATCCTAAAAACGTTATGCAAGGCTTCAAAATTCAGCTTGTAGGTTTTAAAAAGATCTTTTAAATAACTCCTGAAAAGCTTGTGATACTTTCAACAAGCATTATAAAATTTTATGATAAACATTTTTGGAAAATTTCTGCTACTAAGAAATCCGTGCTAAATTATGATTTTTAAAAAAGTTCGTTTACTCACTGCCAGAAAATGTTACATTGTACACTCTCTGCAATATTTTCAATTTCATTTTGGTTCTTTTTTTAAATGTCTCGGTGATGTTTCAAAAAAACTGTAGTCAGATTGGAAACATATCACTTTTCTGGAATACCCTGTATATCTGAATTGAACAAAATTTTCCTTTTTACATGGTAGCTTATCTAATGTAAATGTATAGTGAGGAAGTTATTTATTTTTTGTTGAAACTAATTAAAAATTTGCAATAGAATGCATATAAAACTATTGTATATCTATATAATTTGTGCAAATTTATAAAAATTTTACAAAACAAAAATAAAGAATTTCAAAGATCAGTACCTACAATTCATATTTTACTTTTGTCCGCATCCATACAAAAAAGACGCCACCAGTAGAAGATTGTTTTCTGAATATTTTAAATAGGTCTAATCTCAAACCGTTTGTTTCCTATCAACGCGATGACCAAAGTGGCTAGTTTTCGTTTCTCGCGCTAGAGGCGCATCATTACGGCAACTGAGTTTTACAATAATAGTGGGGGATCATGAACATTCTCTAGCATGGGATCCGCGTCTCTTATTAATTTTTCACTCAACGTAGGCACTGGGGCGTCAAGAAGTATTATTTTCAAAAATTGCATAAGTAAGGATGTTATTATAAATACTCGAGATAGCATTAAAATAAAAGGAATTGCAGGTTCAATTTTTTCGATAGGTTCTGCAAATGTATCGCTAAGTACTAATAGGGTAGAGTTGTACCATCAGTTTCAGGTAGTTGAAGAATTTAATACGGAAATGAACGGTATTTTAGGTTCAGATTTTTTCTACAGATACCAAGTGATCATAAATTACGAAACATTTGAGTTTTCTTTTTCTTACAACGGCAACAAAGTCGTTTTGCCTATGGTTTCAAATTTTGAATTGTACACATTAATACCTGCAAGATGTGAAATTATTTTAAATTGTAAAGTTGATAACATAACACAAGATTGCGTTGTCAAACAGGAAGAAATATGCGAAGGCGTTTTTGTAGGAGGAATTTTAGCTAGGCAAATTATTAACACAATACCAGTCAAAATATTAAATGTTAGGGACCAGGAGGTAAAAATAAAAAATTTTAAACCCAAAGTTGAGCTAATGAGTGATTTTAAACTATGTAACTTTGGAGTCAGTAACAATATACTAGTGGAACGAGCTGATGAATTAATAAGGTTATTACATTAAGATCATTTAAATCAAGAAGAAAAGTTCACAATTCAAAAAATTTGCACAAAATTTTCTGATAGATTTCATTTACGAAATGATAAATTAACGGTAACCAATATATATAAAGAAAAATTTTATTTACAAAATAATGCTAAACCAGTATATGTAAAACCCTACAGAATACCACATGCTCAAAAAGAAATTTTAGACAAAGAAATTGAAGAAATGTTACAGAACGATATTATAGAAGAAGCGCGATCAGCATTTTCGTCTCCCCTTACTTCTAGTTCCAAAAAAAGTTGATAATTCAGGAAATAAAAAATGGCGCGTAGTTATACATTACAGGTTACTAAATAAACAAATAATGGATGATAAATTTCCCTTGCCGTGTATTACGGATATTTTAGATTCGCTTTCAGGCGCAATGTATTTTTCACACCTTGATTTGTCACAAGGGTATTACCAAATCGAACTAGACCCTTCTAGTCGACCATTTACAGCTTTTAGTACCGACAAAGGTCAATTTCAAATGAAACGTCTACCGATGGGATTAAAAATAAGTACTAGTTCTTTTTCTCGTGCTATGACAGTAGCAATGGCAGGTCTAAATTACGAGTGTGCTTTTATTTATCTAGATGATTTAATTGTATTTGGCCAAAATTTAACTACTCACAACAGAAATTTAGTAAATGTTTTACAAAGATTAAGAAAGGTAAATTTAAAATTGAATCCAAATAAATGTGAATTTTTAAAGAAGGAACTTTTATATTTGGGGAATGTAATTTCGGCTGAAGGTATTTGCCCATGTCCTTCAAAAGTCGAAGCTATCGAAAAATATCCGATACCAAACGATGCAAGTGCTGTAAAGCGATTTGTGGCATTTGTAAATTATTATAGGAGATATATTAAAAACTTTGCTGAAATTTCGGCACCGCTAAATGCCTTAACGAGAAAAGGAATTCCTTTTGTTTGGACAGATGAA
>CAJUYI010001079.1:19711-39593 GCA_910591695.1 Galerucella pusilla | reverse complement strand
TCCGACTCTTTTTTAATTTTTTCCGCTCATAGGAAAATACCCTATTTTGAGAAATTTTATTTTGTTACGTTAATGTGTTGTTGACTTCCAATTAGTTTTCTTGTACCACATACCTGACTACCTGACGAGTGAGTAATTCTTTACTTACTTATTTCTTATTTTACATGTTTCCAACTTTTGATACTTACTTGCAGGCATAGCACTGAAGATGGCTAAATAGCCTAAAGCGCTTTGCAATTTTAAAAAAATTAAATTTTTACACAGAATACAACAATGTTTTCTTGACTTTATTGGCTTATTGTACTCTCTACTCCCACTTTAGTCCACCCATCCAGTTATCCCCATACCTTCAAGTAGACGATATAGGTCAATTGGATGTGTGCCATTGTACTTCAAGTGGCACATTGGCTTCTCCGATTGTTTGTCTCCTCGAGTCCAGTGACTCACAGTCAGATGAGATATGGGTTACGGTCTCGGTCTCCATGCCACAAAGTCTGCAGCTGAGGTCCCCATTATATAACCCTATTTTATGCAGGTGATCTTTTACCGGGGTATGACCCATTAGATAACCTGTGATAATTCTTAGCTTATTCCTACTGATATTCAGTAGTTCTTCGGCCCGTTTTACACATGTGTCACCTATGAAGGTTTTTCTGTGTATCTGCTTTGGAGTGTTCCTCCACTGACGTCTATGTTGGCTTTGTACCCATTTTTGTATTTCCCCTCGGACTATCTTCTTTGTGGTCCCAAGAGCTGGTTATGGTCCAACATTTATGCTGTTGCTGAACCTCTTCTCGCGAGTTCATCAGCTTGCTCATTTCCAGAAATACCGTTATGTCCCGGCACCCACACTAGTCTTACTTTAATGTGGTCTGCTAGTTCATTTAGTTCTTTCTGGCATTCTCCTACCAGTCTGGAGGTTACCTTGCGGTTTTTTAAAGCTGCTGGGGCTGCCTGGCTGTCAGTTAGTATGTTTATCGTATGAGTGTCAGTCCTTTGTTTGTTAATTCTGACACATTCTAGGATAGCATAAATCTCTGCCTGAAATAAGGTATGTTTTCCTAGTGAGAAGGAGCATCTTGTGTTTCTTATTTCACTTTACACCCCTGCTCCTGTCCCTTCCCCAGTCTGTGACCCATCTGTGTACCAGGTCTCCCCTCTGGAAAATTTTCTGCTTGGGTCCTGCCAGTCCTTTCTGGCAGGAACCAAGCAATGAAATGCAATGCAATACTTGCTTATAAATAATAAAATAATAAATTCACAAGTCTTAAGTTTATTTAACTTCACCAGTCCTCACTGGACAACTAAACGGACCTTCACTGAGGAAATGGGCTGGGGTTAATGGTGAAAGGTCATCGGGATTATCGGATATTGGAGAAATGGTATTTATACAAGATTCCGTAGGAGTGAGGATTTGATTTCCGATGACGGGTCTTGAGTGTTACTTCACACTTTTTATGTATGCTTCCCAAATTCCAGTCATGTTGGGAGAACAGGGTGGTATGAAATCCCACGTTAATCTAAATTTCAACAATACATCAGAGATTTTTTCATTTTTTGACTCCCAAAAATCTTTAATACTACCGATCTGAAGTCCTCATCTCTTTGGACACATCACTCTATTCCAAAAACCCAACTTAACATTTAGCTGATAATAGCAGATATCCAAAATTGCAGGTATTTTAAAAAAAAGTCCTATGGATGGAACAAAAAGAAATTCAAAACATTTTTGTCAGAAGTATTTAACAAATTGAAAAAAAAGTTAATGTAAGTTCAAATAAAATTTTTAGTTTGTAGAAAAAATAGTTTATGCAACTCTCATGTGAGGGTTATTAATACACTTGCATCAAGCATAAAAAACTTGCCTTTAGATTGCTTCGTATCTCGGCTAATGCTGGTATATTAATAAACATCATTGCATGATCGTTGCATAATACCTATACTATTTTCTACTCCTATACTATAAGTTGTTAATTAAATGCCAATTTTCAGTTTCACAATGATACTTATTATAACACTGGTTTTCATTAAAAAATTTAAAAATTGTCCAATATAAATCTAGATTTTCAATTACCCAAGTAGGTAGACCCAATATTTTCTGTAGAATATTTGATAGTTTGACAGTGTTTTATGACAGTTTAAATCTTTTGCGTCAGTTTTTAGAAGAAATCTCGAGCACCAGACCAAAAATACCTAATGACTTATTGCCTTTCATTCCTTGTTGACCTGGTACCCAGGCTACGGTCACTCTATTATGATTACCTAGTCTATTGAGGAAATTGCGACACTACCACACCGGATTGCAGAAGTACAATAGCGTGCGGAAAAGTATCACTTTGTGCACTAGTTAGGTAAACTACTATATAAACACTATATATTGTGGGGCAATCTGATCCATTGGCATTTCCAGTATCGGAACTGTCCTCATTTCTTCATATAGCTTTTTGTAGGCCTTGCCGTGTCCTTGACTTATCGGAGGAGGTCCCTGTAATAATTTGAGACTAACAGATCTTGCACATCCCTGAATGAAGATGGTGGTGCAGTGAAGTGGTAGGGACAGTGGATTGACAAAAAAGAGGTTTGATTAATGGTCTTGGATCAATAGTCAAGACTACGGAAATTTAGATTATAGAGATGGAGAGAGAATTGATTTTTTATTATACCTGCATCACAATCGCTGATAAAAAAAAACGCAAAAGCGTGCTTGAAAGGCCGATTAAAGCACATGTGCTCTATAAAGTCACCTTGGTAACAATAAAAAATATTATACTGTCAACATTTTGTGAAAACTGTCAATTCAGTACAAACCTTCAGAAATAAAAAGGTATCGTCAGGTGCTGTTACGAAAAATTTGCGTAGTTCCTCTTCTGTGAACACCCAAGACTTTTTAGGCTCATGTCCTTTGTTTGTGATTTTCATAAAAGCATGTAGTTTATGAAAAGAAGCAATGTTCACCCCGTGTTTGATTCGCAGCATCGTTTGCAGTTTGGAGTGAATGCACCACAATGATGACGTCTTGTAAAGACTTGACTATAATGAAACTTCGTTAAATGATTGCTATTTTCAATAATAAATTGCTACCTACCATTTTGTTCATATACGCAAGCATTAACGTTTCATCGATCACCGTCTGGTTGGTTGTGACCATCCATTTCGTAAATTTTCCGTATTCCTTTAGATACGCTTCCTTGGATTTCTCGGGGATTAACCTCCCTTCAGCTTGTTTGGCTAACAATCTAATCACAGATGACCTATCCTCATTTTCAATCATTGTATTAACATTCATCAACACACATTTCACATGAAAATTATTGTTCTATTTGATATAACAATGTACTCATGTCAGATCAATAATTAAAGTCATGACATTTAGACTTTGCGTTTCTCGGGTTAATGATGTTGCCAAGGAAACTTAAAGAAAAAGGATAATGACATGAATAATTATTATGAAAAAGGAATTTCAATTTCGTTTTTATAAAATCATAATCTGAGTATTTTTCAGACTGCGGTGCAGGTATAATAAAAAATAGCGTATGATACACGTATATAAGCGCCTTTTAAGCACTACTCCGTTAAAAGGCACTCGGCTTTGTCTCGTGCTTCCAAACTCGTCGTGCGTGCTTGAAAGGCTTGCTTATACACTTGTATCATAAATATACTATTATAGAAGATCATTTGGAAGATAATCAGGGAAAATTACAAAATTAAATGAGTACCCATGCAATATTCCGTCAGTTAGTCAGTTTATATAAAATTCCAATGAAACAGTTCGACACACCTAATATAATGAAAAGTTATTGAAAAGAAAAATACATAAATCATGGGATATTTTAAATAATCGAACGAATGCAATATAATATACTCAATAAATGTGCTCAATGAATTTTAATCGCTCTCAACGTAATACTAGATACTATGAAAACAGTAGAAAATCCGTTTTGTAAACTTAAAACTTTACATCATAATATTATAAAATAATCAAATAGAATATTTTTTTTTCTTATTCTTTTGGGAATCAAACCACAATAATGTTAATCTTGACAACGGTAGCTGGAACGTTACCGAAACGTCGAAATAAAAAATAAAAAACATTGGAATCATCCCAAAAATTAATAAATGTTTGACGCCATTTCCGATTAAGGAGAAGATAATTATTACATGTAAACAAGAAGCAGAAGCTGGAGTCCTGAAAGGAATATATTCAATGTATAATTCGCGTATAAAATTTTTTCGAAAACCAAGAACTAGTTTTTCAACAAAAATCATTTGGCAACCTTTCATTACGATAACCCTAGAATTGAAATCGATTAATTACATGTCACTTTAATCAGTGGCGTAGCGTGCCTTGTCGGGGCCCCGTATAAAAAATTTGTTTGGAGGCCCTTATATGAGGGTATCTTGTCTCTGAAAAAATGAAGAAATTTTGGGCACTTTTTTTATAACCTCTTCCCTTTTCTGTTTACTTTTTCTTTCCTCAGCGCCGCTGTGATAATCTCTTTTCCTTCCAGTCATTTCTTTTGCAAATCGCTACTAAGGGCCATTCGCACCGGTTACACTTAAACGTTAAGTGTCACTCAAATTCACTAAGTGTCACTTAGTCGTTCGCACCGTATTTAAAGGCACCCTTAGGGCCATTCGCACCGGTTACACTTAAACGTTAAGTGTCACTCAAATCCACTAAGGCCCAGTTTCACCAACAGTTTTAATCCCGATTTATCTCTTAAGTGGAGCGTCTAATCACGATTAACATATTGAAACGTTTCACCATGCTCAAAAGCGGGATTAAATCGACTGATCGCGATTTACTACAAATCGGCCATTTTTGGTGGATTTATCTGTGTGAAGTCCGATTTAGTTCAGATTTCAATATTATATTATAGATGAGGAATAAATATTTTTGAATATTTGTGATATATGATTATGATCTTGCCTTCGAAGACGATAGTGGTGACGAAGACGATAGTGGTGAAGATGAATTTATTTTTCATTGTCCTCAATGGGTTCAAGAAAGAGAAGATTATTTCCAGAATTTGGACAATAAAGATTTTGAGACAAGGTTTCGACTTTTAAAAGAAGCAGCTCTTCAAATACTGGAATCTATTGAAGACCAACTAGAATTATACTTCTGTGTTATTTGTTTCTCTCAACATACATTTTTTGAATTCATAGTTCAGTTTTTTTGTTCTCAATTGTGAATACTTTCTGATAATATCTACCAAAATCTGTTCATCCTCCACTGTGAATGTTGGGTCTCTTTTTTTTCTACTTCTGCACGTCAGTCATTGTTTATTTACTATTGCTTATTTATTAAGTTCATTATTACAAAAATAAAATACCTAACCAGAGCGGTGTAAACAAAAAAAATTATTTAGGGTTATGTTTACGTTGTCAAATCTCAATGACTAACATAGAACTGTACATCTTTACAGAACAATAGAATTTTCTGCATTCCACAACGTTGCCAAAATGGTTTGCTGATCTAATCGTGATTTGATAAATCGCGATCATCTCGGACGGGTTGATGCATGGTGAAACGGGAAATATTGTTAAGTCAGCTTAACTATTAAGTAGAGCTTAATTAATCCGAGATCAATAGTAGTTTGGTGAAACTGGGCCTAAGTGTCACTTAGTCGTTCGCACCGTATTTAAGGGCACCCTTAACGCGACGTTAAGGATACCTTAACTAAGCTCGGAATATCCACGGCTTAAAGTTCCACTTAACCTCAAAATACTATTTTTGAAGTTAATTTATGACAGTTTCGATTTGAGTGAATTGTGCTTTGATAGATGGTAGATCTTTGTATTTGTAATTTGTCTTATCGGAATGGAAATGATGATGACGATTTAGAAATAATTGATAGGTATAATTGAATACGGCAGTTATATATAATGAAATATTATTTTAATACATTCGATCCTTCGACGTTTTTTCTTAGATTTAGAATAACGAAGGAAACTGCTCTCAGTTTTCTTGGAGAAATTGAAATTGTTTATTTTTCCATAACATTTTTATATTATTATTTATTTAGCGTATGGTTATAATTGCTAATAATATCTAATAATAATGATTTGATAAGTGTTGTGAAATTTATTCCACGAGATCGTTTTTCTCCGCTCATATTTAAACTACTAAAATGACTCGGAAGAAAAATTTTTTATCAAAACGTCAAAACCAAAGATGACACCAACTAATATTAAACACATAGATCAAAATGGATCAAACGACTGCCGTTAATTGGTTAATTCCTGACAAGATCTTCTTTTTCAAAAAATATTTTAAGAATTGCGGCGTTGTCAAATGGAACCTCCCACTTAGTTAAGGGAGGTACGGCGCGAACGAAGTTCCACTTAAATTTTAAGTGTCACTTAGTTAAGTATGACTTTTAAGGATAACCGGTGCGAATGGCCCTAATACTGCTAAACCAGAAGAACAATATTGTTTGTACTGAATTACAATGTAATGCACATTTATCTATATAAAGCGCGTAAATAAACACTGTACTGCACTCCGTGGTTTAACATCCAATGCACAGACCACCTATAACCAAAAGACTGCCCTCTCTAATAAATATTTTGGCTAGAGCAAATGTGCTGCCATCTGTAGTTGTCATGATATATTAAGAGAGAAAATTGAGCAGAAATCTATCAATTTTAAGGCGGTAAATTTAAAACTTCTGCCCATTTCATTTTTTTCAAAATCATGTTTTGAAACCTCTCAAGCATAAAGTAACAATTTCACTTTTGAACGCTCGCTTAAGGCGGGAAAAAAGTAATTGCTTTATAGAATTTTGTCATTTGTAAAATAAAATAAATTATAAAGTTTTTATTTTTTTTCCTCACACACTTTGGGGGCCCCCGTGGCCAGGGGGCCCCGTATAATTGATACGGCAGATACGGCGGTAGCTACGCCCCTGACTTTAATGAAAATAGACTTGATTCTTTTTTTCACTTGTCAAATTCTGACATTTTGGTGGTTTTAACCAATAGCAATACATTATTCTAGCCAATCATTCGGTATTATACTGACTATTTCACTAGAGTAAATTGATAACTGACAAAATTTGAAGGTTTTGAACTGGCAATTTTTTGTCTTGTCGCGGCAGTTTTTTGTAATAAAATTCAATATAAAATCTTTGTTAGTGGTTTGTAAGGAAACTAAGTTGTTTATTTATTTAACTGTCTAAAAATTATTAAAACTGTTCCAAAAATTTAAATAAGTATTATTAACATGAATAATACAAGATTTGGAAATAATTCAATAAATGAAATAGAGAGTACAATTAAGCAAAGTATACCGCGAAATACAATGAAGACAAAAAAGTCTGCGTGGGAACAGTTTAGAATGTTTCTGGACGCACGTAATTATACGTTAGAAAAGGATACTTCTGAACAAGTTAAAGCAAACATTTTTGAAGATTATGGTTTTAACATGAAAAAAAGAGATGGAACTGATTATACTGAAGCTAGTATGAAAACACTTTGAAATACGACTGCTCAAATGGTTCAGGAAAAATATTTTCTAGAATTTAACATCAAAATTGATCCATTTAAAGATATTACCTATACATTTGCTGGATTGGCCAGGGGTACAAAACGTAAAAAGCTTCAGGCTGAACCTGAAACCAGAAAAAGAAGTTCTAACGCGTTTACCAAAGAAGAATTAATGGAAATGGTAGAAAGCTATTCTGAAGATAATCCTGATGGGTTACAAAAAAAGTTTTTTCAATTATGTTCGTTCGAATTAGTATGGCGTGGAAATGGAGCTGCTAATTTTAATATTAATTAATTAATATGATAATAAAGGTAATTTTACTGGCAGGGTAGGATATAATCCAATCTTTTCCAAAACGACACAAGGAGATCAAATGCTTTATCTGGCAGTAAGTGGCTGGTGAGAAATAATGCTAACAACAATTTGTGTCCTGTTCGTTTATTTTTAAAAATTATTGAAAAAAGAGAATCCAATCCTTATCTAACAACAACAAGATTATTTTTAACAGTACATCCAAATTGGGAGAAAGGAATATGGTACAAAAATTAACCATTGGGAATTAATACAATTTCAAAGTGGACGAAAATATCGGCAGAATCAATTGGTATAGACCCAAAAAAAATAAAAATAACCAATCATTCACATAGAGCTTCTGCAATATCTGCATTAGCAAAAGAAGGAGTTGGTGAACAAGAAGTAATTAAGCTTACAGGACATTCTTCTGCCCATTCTTTGATACCATATTTACAATTAAATGGAGAACACCATTTCCAACTCATAGAGAACCTTCGAGAAAATAAAAATGAAGAAAAGGAATCCTCAGTTTCTAACTTAAATTCATCACAGGTTATGATGCAAAACAATCCCCAAAATAATGCTACAACGTACAATTATAATAATTGTACTTTTTACATAAATGAGTATTTTTTTTTTTTTCATAATGTTATTATTTTTTTGGCTTTGTATAATTGAAGTTTGCAATAAATAAAACGTTTAAACATATGATTTTTTATTTTTTTTCTCGTGAAATAGTCATGTCGAATACCACTCAAATAAAAATTTTGTAAGGTAAAATTTTTCTCTTGTCGTATTTAAGCTTGTTGCTTTTAGGTAATTTTGCCCATGACATTTAATCCAAAACCACTCGCCTGACGGCTCGTGATTTTGTTATAAATGTCATTCGCAAAATTGCCAAGCAACAAACTTTCATGACAATCGAGAAATTTTGCCAACAAAATCTTCACTCTCGTGGTATTATACAGGGTGTCCCACGACGTTTTGACAGTCCAATTTCTCGAAAACTGTTCATATGACATGTATGAAATTTGGCAGATATAAACAGTCGAAACTGATGCTTATATTTATTATAAAATGACTTCAGTTTTTCCGGTCATTTCGGGTCACGTGACCCCAACATAATTTTTTTAAATGGGACAACCGGTATAATATTCCAATTTTGGATATATCATTCAAAAACAAATTCAATGATACTACACTTGTCATCATTGTATTGTGCTGTAATGATAATAGCAGCTATTTATTTTTATTAAATTTATTAAAGCAATATTTTGCACTCAAAAATTAAGGTGGCTGTGAAACAATAGTATCAACAACATAGGTTGTCATTCATTATTGTTAGGTGAATTTTATTCAAGAACTGTCATTATTAGTCATATTCTTGTGAAGACACTGTAATAATAAGTAAATAATGCCTTCAATTTTTACTTACGATGAATATGTTGACATGCTACTTATTTATGGAGAATGTGAAAAAAACAAAACTCATGCTCAAGGTTTGTACAGACATCGTTTTCCTCATAGAATAACTCCAAACAAAAATACTTTTGTCTATGTCGAACGGAAGCTAAGAACTGGTTCTTTTCCAAGCGGTAAAAATCAAGTTCCTCGTCAAAAGAGCGCTCAGACAGATGACAATGTGATAAATATTTTGGCTTATCTTCTGGTAAATCCACACACCTCAATACGATATCTTGAACAAGAATTACAAATAAGTAGAAGTTCAATACAAAGAGTTATAAAAAATCACAACTACCATACATTTAACACAAGGTTTAGTTCCTGCAGATCCGGAAAGGAGAATACATTTTATTGCTGAAATGCTGGAACACATTAATGATGACCCTTCTTTTTTAGAAAAAATATTATGGAGTGATGAAAGTAGATTGAATAACAATGGTATTGTTAATCGCCATAATTGTCATTATTGGTCGCAGGAAAATCCAAAGTGGATGCGCGAAACCAATTTTCAAACAATATGGGGAATCGATGTTTGGTGCGGTTTATTTAACGGTCGGTTCATTGGTCCCTATTTTTATGAAGGAACATCAACGGGGCAAAGATACTTAATTTTTTTTTCAAAATACTCAACCAGAATTACTTAAAGATATTCCCTTACATGAAAGGCAAACAATGTGGTGGCAGCAAGATGGAGCATCTCACTTTTTTGGATTTGGGCCAGTTAGAGAATATCTTAACAACACATTTCCTGAAAAATGGATTGGTCGAAATGGTGCGATTCTGTGGCCACCCCGTTCTCCGGATATTACACCCTTAGATTTCTTTCTCTGGGGTTACTTAAAAGGTCTAGTTCATGTCACAGCCCCGATTGATTTAGATGATTTAAAGGATAAAATAAGACAGGCATGTCGGACCGTAACACCCGCAATGATTACAGCATCACTTACAAGAAATATTTTAACAAGATTTGAACATTGTGTCAATGTACATGGTGATCAATTTGAACAGTTTCTTCAATTACTTGTACTTTTTAATTCCCTATGTTACGTTTTTTAATAAAATAATGTATACAGATGTTCATTTAATTGCCCCTATTATCATTACTACACAATACAATGATGACAAGTGTGGTATCGTTGAATTTGTTTTTGTATGATATATCCAAAATTGGAATATTATACCGGTTGTCCCATTTAAAAAAAATTATGTTGGGGTCACGTGATCCGAAATGACAGGAAAAACGGAAGTCATTTTATAATAAATATAAGCATCTGTTTCGACTGTTTATATCTGCCAAATTTCATACATGTCATATGAACAGTTTTCGAGAAATTGGACTGTCAAAACGTCTTGGGACACCCTGTATATGAATATTTTTTTCACTTGTCAAAATCTGACATTTTGGTGGTTTTAACCAATAGCAATACATTATTCTAGCCAATCATTCGGGATTATACTGATAATTCTGCTTCCTCATCGATAATACCTTGTTTACATCGAAACGTCAAAATTTTACTTCGAATTTGTCATTATTGATAACTTAAAGTGCTTCGAAGTTTATTGAAAAATGAGTACAAACCGATTGAGTGCCATCACCCAAGAGAATATTGAACATTCAGGTAATACAAAATTTTAAATTGTTGAAAAAAATAAACTTCCCAAATACAACTCGCTCTTCAATTTTTATCACATAATTTTTTATTTTCATCACTCAAACTTGTTTATTTGAGGCAAAAACATTCAAACAAACCGAATTTAGATAAAATCCCTCGTCCTAACGGACTCGTGATTTTATCAATCTGTTTGTTTTCATATTTTTGCCAAATAAACAAGTTTTCGTGGAAAAGAAAAAATTATCGATAAAATTTGAAGCACTCGTGGTATTACCTTTGATAATTCTGTCTCCTCATCGATAATACCTTGTTTACATTGAAACGTCAAAATTTTACTTTGAATTTGTCATTATTGACAACTAAAAGTTCTTCGAAGTATATTGAAAAATAGACACAAACCGATTCAGTGCCATCACCTAAGAGAATATTCCACTCCACAATTGATGAAAAAAATAATCTTCCCAAATACAACTATTTTCTTGGGTAATGGAACTGAATCGGTTTGTGTTCATTTTTCAGTAAACTTCGAAGCACTTTTAGTTCTCAATAATGACAAATTCGAAGTAAAATGTTGACGTTTCAATGTAAACAAGGTATTATCGATGAGGAAGCAGAATTATCAGTATAATCCCGAATGATTGGCTAGAATAATGTATTGCTATTGGTTAAAACCACCAAAATGCCAGATTTTGACAAGTAAAAAAAATAATCAAAGGTAATACCACGAGTGCTTCAAATTTTATCGATAATTTTTTCTTTACCACGAAAACTTGTTTATTTGGCAAAAATATGAAAACAAACCGATTGATAAAATCACAAGTCCGTTAGGACGAGGGATTTTATCTAAATTCGGTTTGTTTAAATGTTTTTGCCTCAAATAAACAAGTTTGAGTGATGAAAATAAAAAATTATGTGATAAAATTTGAAGAGCGAGTTGTATTTGGGAAGATTATTTTTTTCAACGATTTAAAATGTATTTAAATGTATTACATGTTCAACATTCTCTTGGGTGATGGTACTGAATCGATTTGTGTTCATTTTTCAATAAACTTCGAAGCACTTTTAGTTGTCAATAATGACAAATGTAAAGTAAAATTTTGACGTTTCAATGTAAACAAGGTTTTATCGATGAGGAAGCAGAATTGTCGGGAGTAATACCACAAGAGCTCAGATTTAGCCGGATATTTTTTGTGGTTGTTTTCGAATACTTACTTTCATTGGCAATTTAACGAGAGCTGTTCTGACAAAATCACGAGAGCGTAGCTCGAGTGATTTTGTCAGAACAGATCGAGTTAAATTACCTACATGAAAGTAAGTATGAGAAAACCATCGGAAAAAATATCCTGCTAGATCTGAGCTCGCGTGGTATTTGGTAAGACAATCCCATGAATAAAAAACTCAATTCAATTAAACTTTATTTAACAAACTAAACGAACAATGAGTAGAAATATAATGTTTAGAAAGTACAATTGTTAAAAATACAATTATTATATACAATTGGTCCAGTAGAAATTTGCTCCTTTACTGATGTAGACTTTGTTGTTGACATTGACATGGATGTTGTTGACACTGTGGCTAATTCATTATCCAAAGCTTTATCTCGGAGATTTGTCACAAGATGCGAATGATGCTCATTATCAAGTTGTAGATAAGGCTTTATAGACTTGGAAGAGGAATGTCCAGTTATTTTAATTAATTCTTGTTCATTAATACCTGCCTTAGCTAAAGTTGATACGGCGCTTGAGCGATGAGAATGATTAGAAATTTTTTTATTCTTTGTATCCAGTCCAATTTTTTCAGCTGAAATTTTCGTCCACTTAAGAATTTCGTTGACTCCTATAGGAACATTTTTGTACCAACCTTTTGATGAATCATTTTTCCAAAACGGATTGGGAGTTATAAATAATCTATCAGTTGTAATATGGTTCGGTCTATGTGACAATATTTTATAAAACAATGTCACTGGGCATATGCTAGGGTTTTCTATGTTCTTTATTAGCCATTTACTATCGCAGCACTTGTTTGAGCCACCCTGACATGTTTTGGAAAAAACTGTATTATATTCAATGCGACCAGTTAAATCACCATTATTTGATTTTTCTTCTTTAAAATAGTGTACTTTACACTTTGCAGCTTCACCTCCTCGCCAAGCTAATTCATATGCAGCGATATGAAAAAATCTTTTTAAAAGACCTATGGGACTATTATCATCCCATATTAATGCCATTTTAACAATTTCACTTTTAGTTAATGCTGTTGAACTATTTTTACGTTTTTGTAAATTACCTTGTAAGTTCTTTCGCTTAGAATTACGTGCATCACGGGATTTCTCAAATGCCAAATCAGTGAAAGGGTTGAAAGTAACATTAAATTTTTCGAAATACATGTTTTGCAACATTTTCGCTGTTGTGTTCCACATTGTTTTCACCACGTATTCTTTATAATCTTCTCCATTCTGTTTCTTCATATTAAAGCCCCAGTCCATCAATATTCCTGCCACATTTTCCACTGACTGTTCGGTTTCCAAATTTAAGTTTCGTTGTTTACAAAATTCACTAAATTGATTCCATATGGAGGAATGAGTTTTTATTGTATTTTCTGGAGTTGATTTTTCAATCTCCCTTACTATTTCTGCCTCGCAAATATTTCCAAATCTCGACATACTTTTTGGAATTGTTATATGCTGTTTAATTCTTTCTGTTTTTGACATTTACAATTGTCAAACTGATGCGACGCCCAACTCTTTATAAACAAACAGTAAATGCTAGCGTTGCTACGGTAACGTAATTTATCCGATATTTTTATCCACTTGCAAATTCTCTTCCTTCCTATTTAGCCGATAGCAAACTACGATTTTTGTATTCACAAATGGGAATTTTTATACATGAGTGGGATTGTCAGTATAATACCGAATGATTGGCTAGAATAATGTATTGCTATGTCAGATTTTGACAAGTGAAAAAAATAATAGATAAAATTTGGAGCACCTTTGATAATTTCTTACAAAATATAGTAACCAATCAAATTACTTAATTAAATTATTAAATTAATTAATTAAACGTCAAACTGACAACTGGTTCAAAAATGTCGCGAAGATTTGGTATTGCATCTAACGATTCAATTAATGATATTATATCTAATAATATACTTTCACAACTGTAGTTTTAAATGAAAATGAATAATATTTGTTCCATTAAAACTAATAAATCGTTAAACGTCAGATTGACAGTCAAATTTATGATATCTACAAAGTAAAAAATTATCTCATCGAATACTCCTCGGGTCTTGATAAATACTCAAAATTTTGTCATGAGAATGCTTCAAGCGTGTTGCTCAAAGATAATATTATCAATATTATCAAGCATCACGCTTTCAGCATTCTCTATGTCAAAATTATCGGAAGTAATTACACAGGTGCATCAAAATCACCGAAAACTTTTCATGAAAGCATGTTGTCTAATAACTGCATAAGTTTATTTTCATATTTTGGCAAAAGAATCCTACTCCGGTGGAGGAGGGCTCTTTTAACAAAATATGAAAATAACCTAATGCAGTTTTTACTAACAACATGCTTGAATAAAAAGTAATCAAGTTCATCTCGATGCACGAGTATAATTTGGTAGAATATTTCTCGAGTAGAAGAAATAAATGTATTGTAGTTTTGGGTTTACTTTTGGTCACTTTTCCTTGAATAAAACTTAAATAGAATATTTTCCAAATCGCGACATTTCAACGAAATTTGGCATATGTCACAATGAAAAAGTGCAATTTTAACACTATAGTCACTATAGTTACAGACCTTCGATAGTAGTGGGATCTTTCCGACAGCTGGCAGGATCTTTTCGTCGAAAAGATCCTGCTTCATATGTGATTTTCGATACACGAGGGTGATATCCAGTATAATTTTTCATGATACCAGTTGAGGTGAATATTGTTATATTTGTGTCCATTCTAACTGATGCAGCTATGTTAATCATATTCAAATATCAATTCTTAACTCTGTATTTTTCATATAACACATAACAGAACATACCTAAAAAGCCCCTTATCTCAGGATCTGCTATTTCAGCCAAATAGGGAGGAATCGCTGTGAACAATAGCCCATCGACAACACCAGCAACTATTCTAGCAGCAAATACATAAGCTGGGGCATTTGCAACTGCGATTAATATCCATGATATAGTCAATGGTACTGAAGAAAGCCATATCATTTTTTTTCTTCCAAGGGTATTTAAAGTGACTCCTACGACAATTATTCCCAATCAATCCAAACCAATCACGTGAATCAATAGAAGTTTCATGAAACAGTAAGCCATCATCATAAAATATAACCTATCACCAGCCAAAAAGACAACTGTCATAACTGTAGGGGATCTTTTGCGTCTCACATACGTTCGTGAGCCAGCGTCACAATTAATTTATTACCTATATATCAAACCAGTATCGTGAAAGTGGATTTATGAGTTATATCAGCATATTTTTTTCAATATTTACTTATGGTATAAAGAAGTATGCCACTGCACATGGACTTTATGAAAAGTGGAAATTATTTTCATCTTTTCCAGTTCCCTTAGAATATTTTCCCGGTTTTGGATTAAGTTCAAACGCTTTACCATTAATTTCATCGAGTGTACCATTTATAATGGTTTACTTTGGGCTATGAGAAAATCAAACTAATTTTTTTCTACATTTTTTTCACAGGGATGCCCGAATAACATCTGGATTCACAGACACTTGCTTTTGGCTCAATTTTCAACGGATTCCAAAAATTGATACACTTTTTGATTTATAGATATAGGTAATACATATGCCTTGATGGCGTTGAATTTTTGGAATTCGAATCAGTTAAAACAAAAATATGAATTTTGAAAGAATTTTTAAATTGACAAATTCAATCTTATCAAAGCCTAGACATTATTTTTTTCGGAATTCGAAACTTAAAACTGTATAAATTTTGTCAAATTAGTTGAGTATTGAGCTTAAGAAATTGACAAGAAGTTCTATTGTTCTCTCCCAAAATCACTGTAACTTAAGAGTGATACATGGTAAATACGCACGTGTCTGGCAGTGAGATGACTATTAATATTGGTATACTCAATAATTATAATTATTATAATAATACATTATGTTGGTTATACGTGACGGAAAATTCAAAATATTGAGAACTAAATACTGAATACACAGTTTAGTTGAAAGAAATGTGGAGATTGATTGTAGAATTGACGAGAGCGAAAATTTTTGTCCTGCACCTTAAAAAGGTGAACCGAAAATCGTTATAAGGGGTTTTTTGGGCCGCTTAATCAGATTTTTGCGCGGGAAACGACCCCCTGAACACCTGGTGCACTGTACCCTGGCCTCGAACGTCTTCTCCGAGAATTTTTCTGACAATATCGCCAGAAACAACCCGAAAATTATTGGAGGGGGGTTTTTGGGCCCCTCCACCAGGTGGTGGAAGGGTCGTTTTCGACGTGAAATTGTGATTTCGCGTCTCAAAAAACACGCCTCCATTAATTTCCGGAATGTTCTTGTCGATATTGTCAAGAAAGTTCTCGGGGATGACGTCCAGGTCGAGGTTCGGGTGCACCAGGTGTCTGGGGGGTTCGTCGATGCCGTATTTGAATTCAACCACCTGAAAAACCCCCGAGCGCCGAGTTTAGCATCGGTGGTTCAGTGGTAGAATGCTCGCCTTCCACGAGGGCGTCCCGGGTTCGATTCCCGGCCGAAGCATATGAATCGCTGCTTCGTAAACGAGAGAGAGACTCAGGAGAGAGCACACGCACGCAATCAAGGCACATAACGAAGCAACGTAACGTAACAGTCAGATCTTTTGCGTCGCGACTCCTGGTCGCTCAAACATAACCTGACGTAAAGAACTAAAGTTCCAAAAAGGAAACCGTAGCATTATACAAATTGGACATTCAAGAACTGTACGATATGGACAATCCACACGAGTCAAACAGCATATTTTTTCTACGACCCACTTAAGACAAAATCTAGAAAATAAAAATTTCTATAAACTGTAATATACCTAACTTCAAATTAAAAATTTAACAATTCAATTTTATGTTTCCACTAATTTTGTGGTAAACGTACAGTTCTTGAATGTCCAATTTGTATAATGCTACGGTTTCCTTTTTTAAATATACGATGCTGTTATAAGTAGATGTTGCCAGTCGGACTCCCTCATGAAGGGTACCTTACCACTATCTATAATAATGAATATTCTGCTAAATATTTCAACCTATTGTCGTTATTAATAACAAGCAGAATAATTATTCAAAAATAAAATTAACAATAAAAAAAACTTCCTCACGGGGAATTGAACCCGGGTCCACTGCGTGAGAGTCTGGTATGCTTACTACTCAACCACCAAAGAATATGCAAATCGTTTATCTATAACGTCAGATGTATTACATAATTTTTGCTCAAAAGGAACTAAAGTTCCTACCGTGTGTCCCGCGACACGTTCTACCTTTTTTTTTCAAATGGGACACCCAGTATTTTTTCACATTTTTGGAATGGTCTTTTTTTTCTGATTTAAAAAATATATAATATTTTACCCCTACCTTGTACCGTTTTTGAGTTATGAAATGTTGAAAATCTTAGTTTTTATAATACTGTGAATATGTAGAAGATAATTTATCAAAGTGAGCTATAAAAATGACAACTAATACTTTTTCGATAATTGACATTTTTCCAATAAAGTAATTAAAATGGTTTACAGTAAGAAAGAAAAAGTCAAAAATATATATATATATATATATATATGTATATATATATATATATATATACAAAACAGAAAACGAAGATTTATTCAAGAAAATTTATAAGTAATAACCTTCAACTTGAAATATATTCGAAATGTCCACCACTATTGTTAATGCATATGCGTAATTGATAGCACCTCCTCATTTTATTTATAAAAACAGATGACTTTATTATTCTCACCTAGTTTGTTAATTTCAAGTTGAATCCTTCCTTTGATCACTTTATATTATTATTATTAATAATATCTTTCACCTTACTGTGAACCTTTTTAATTACTTTATCAGGAAAGGGAGGGGGATTGAGTCCATTATTATTTATTCCCTTCATGTATGCTATTATAAAACAATGTCCACCTTAGATGGAAAAGCTACAGATAGGCTACAGAAATTTACGGATAATGAACATCACTGGAAGAGCCTTTGCAGATGCTTTAATTATCATGGCGGGGGCAGTAAAGGCACTATAACAAAATTTAGACACATGGAATGGAAATTGGAAGAAAATGGGATGAAAATAAACAAAGCAAAACAAAAATGATGCACATTATGTAGAAACAGTAGATAAATGAAGATTTCAATAGATGAAACAAATATTGAGCAGGTGAAAAGCTTCAAATACTTGGGAGTGAAAATTCAAGAGAACGGAAAAAAAGGATATTGAAATTAATGAAGGGATACAAAAAACTTCTAAGTAAGTAATACTATGCAATGAATAAGTTATTTATTAAGAAAAGAGAGATATAAAAAAAGGGGAATGAATGTTTATGAAACTTTATTTAGACCAATCCTCATATTTGGATGTGAAGCATGAGTGCGCACACAGCGGCAAAAAAGTCAAATTCAGACAGAAAGTGACCTATACCCTACACCATTGAATGGTAACAGGAATTTTGATTATATGTGTAATGGAAAAATTGAAATTTAATTTTCCGTTTGCCGAATGAAAAGCACGAGGAATGGTACACCCGATAAGTGCAAAACACCTGGGAAAACTCAAGGAAAACCTGAAATCTTCTGCTTCATACCATGAATCAACATTAGAAAAAATATGCTAACATAACTCATAATTGAACTTTTACAATACTGGTTTGATTTGAAGGTTATAAATTGATTGTAACTCACAAACGTATGTGTGACGCAAGAGATACCATACAGTTGAAACAGTTGTCTTTTTGGCAAGTGATATGTTATATCTTATGATAATAGCTTACTGTTCAATGAAACTTTTATTAATTCACGTAATAACCATTTAAAAGTGAAAAAAACAACTTTATTTGACCACTCATATTAAAAATCTGCACATTTTTTTCAATCCTACTCAGTAAAATAAATACCATTTTTTTTTCAATCGTCACTAAAACCGCATCTAAAATACGGGTTTGACATTCGCAAAACGACGTATATCTTTCGTTTCTTTAACGTCACATCTTCGTAATTTTGATAATTTTGTATTTGTGTGTCATTCGATTATCCAATAGGCGTAAATAGCCGTTTGGAAAATACTTGGGGTTTTCCCTCTCCTTCTCATGTCACGAGTTAACTGCCTAGAGTCAGTCCCAGATACAAGACTTCTCATCTCCCTCCAACCACGTTCCCATCCAGTTTAATGGTTCCAAGATTGATTTTGCTTTCTTTGGTGGAAGCAATCATTACACTTGCCTACACCAGTTATTTGTATAGTTTACACCCTGCTGTACGTCACACAAAATTTGTAAAATTCGAATAGGTAGCCAAAGATTTTAAGTGAGGAAAACTAACTATGAGGGTCGTACAAGAATAGCAGGTATGTGCAATGTTAGGCAGCGACCTAACAGTCTCATGAAAATGAATAATGTAGTACCTGCTATCACATCTCCGATTAAGGATCCCAAAGGAACTACTGCTACCATCCATGATACTTCCGAACTATTCAGTTGAAACGAATAATTGCCACTCGTTAATACTGGAATGGCTGAAGAGGGCCATCCGTAATGTAATCCTATAGATAGCATTCCCAAATTCGCTGAAAAAGAAAATGAAGTTAAATTTATTGAATTATGGGGCAATTGAAACAAAGATCGTATAGACAACAAACCTGATCATTATATTATATCAAACACAAACTACGGGTTCTAAGTGTAATTTCATAACCATCTAACCTAATTTACCTCCATCCAAAAATTCCTGTACTGTCCCTTAAAACGGATGCTGATACTTTTTTTGATATTTCTTGTGGTTTCTCCTTATTTTATTTCAATACAGTGAAATTCCAC
>CAJUYI010001079.1:8389-19611 GCA_910591695.1 Galerucella pusilla | reverse complement strand
GAATTTCACTGTATTGAAATAAAATAAGGAGAAACCACAAGAAAAATCAAAAAAAGTATCAGCATCCGTTTTAAGGGACAGTACAGGAATTTTTTTTTGCAACACGTGAACATTTTTATAGAAAATTGATAATGATTGTTCAACAAAAGTATAGACAATATTTAGTTGTAAATAAACATGTATAAACTAATAAGTAACAGAGCATATTCAATATTCATCAAAAAAAGGCCAATTATTTGTGACCAAATGTTATGCGTGTTAAAACACTGTGCTAATTTCCTTTGGCATTGTTGCCACATGGAAGGATATTGAACAAGGCTCAAGCCCAATATTGCGGCGCCCATGGCTTGGATCAGCTGACTGTGTAGTATTTATATTCTTTCTGATTTCTGGAAGTGCTCAGAGGTATTTGTTCATTTTATTAGCACGTTTTTATCAACCCGCTATATCTATTGGGGTGGAACTTTGTACCTGATCATGAACTTATCGGATGGATTGGAGATTTGAAATTTTCACTTTAATTCATAATTAAGTGACAATGGGAAAGGCCATGAAAATAATTCCAAGAAAACTTTTGATTGCCCATTATTATTCCTATTTTCCCATCGTTGAGCTTAAACACTTGATTTTAATACCCTGGAATGGAATAATTTGGTGAACATTTCCAGTTAAATTCCTACAATCGATTTACCGAGCATGTGGTGGAGTGGTTACGCTCTCGGCTTGCATTCGGAAACCCAGGATTCAAATCCCAGGTCCGCCTGTCCTGCTATGAGCTGCTTCAGAGGTTTTCTTGTAGCAATAGTCGAATGCTGGGTCAGTACACAGCTCTGAGGCGCCTAACATCGTTGACATTTCCCAAAGCAAACAAATTCTCATTCCTTCCAATGTTGGGTTGGTTGCCTAAACATAATCAGTAAGCAGGTTGTATGGGGAAATACCAAATACCTACATTAAGTTTTACTTATTTTTCCTCTGTCCTTCGATTTACTGAGTAATTGCAGAAGGCTAGACTTCGAATGAGGTTTCCAATTATTATGTTAACCGAAACTACTGGGAACCGAGAACATACGTAAATCTACAAAGCCTACTATATACGCAATTCAAATGAACCACCTCGTATAACAGTCTCCTTGGTATTGTTTCAATACTTAATATTGAACTACTAAAATATTATCTATACTTACTAATAAGTTGTGCTTTAAATTTATAATTTGTGTAAAAATATCGCTCGCGCTATAATATTCTACATTATTTATATTTAAATTACAAGAATTTTCCATGGTTAATTGTTTTTGGAATCAGAATTCAATAATGTTTTCAAGATCTTATGTTAATATATGATATCGCGAGATTACACCATATTTGTATTGTTTGTTAAAAGTGCTACCAAAATAATAAAATGAAAAAGTCACATTCCAATACAAAAATGTTATCAAGCCAAACATGAGATAATATTTAAAAAAAGGAGCCCTATGACGGACTTCTATTATTTATTTATTTATTTATTTATTTATTTGGGATACAAACAGGACAAACCCATAAAAGTATCCACTGTTAGTTATACATAATTTTACAAATTAGGTAAAAGAGAAAATATAAATATTATCATATAACTACATTAAAAAAAAATAAATACAAGTATACAAAAAAAGAGAAAAAAGAGTGAACAAGAGTAGGTAATAAAACAAAGTTAAGGATTTCCGCCTACGGCGTCGGTCTGTTTCCAAGCAACAAGCTTTCGAAATCTGTCATAAGATTTTTTCGAACAATTATCAATGTCCTTGGGCTATTACTACTGAAAATTTTTTGACAATTCCAAAAACCAATCAAATTTCCTCATTTTATATCATATGAACAATCTCAGCCAATCATGTCAACATTACACTGAAAACAGACATTGATAAATGCTCAAAAATTTTATGACAACTTTCTCAAGCTTGTTGCTTGTAAGCAACAGACCTCCGCCTACGGCGTCGGTCTGTTTCCAAGCAACAAGCTTTCGAAATCTGTCATTAAATTTTTTCGAACAATTATCAATGTCCTTGGGTTATTACTACTGATAATTTTTTATTTTCCACGAAATAGTTATTTGTTTAACTAGGCAACAAAGTAGTAGATTGACTGCCGAGGCTGAATTCATAGCCGAGAGTAGCGAGGCTAGGAATTCAGGCAGTCAATCTACTTTGCTGCCGAGTTGAACATATAATTTTTTCTCCGATTGTTCATAATGATATAGGAGGATATTGTATTTGCAAATTATCTGAGGAAAGAAAAGGTGGCCTATTCGTTCAAAATTGTAGCAATTTTACCATCAATGTTGATAACAACTAAACATATGTTTTTAAATTCTTGTTAAAAGTGTTGTGTAATAATTGCTAATAAATGTTTACGTCAAATGTTTTATTCCAATTGAGTATAATCACACTTTGCTGCCTAGGCAGAAAAGTACCCACTTTGCTGCCTAGGCAGGAAAAGTAATACTTTGCTGATTGATATGTGTCAGCAAAATTAATATTTGCTGCCAATCGGAGAAAAACTTGTTTATTTGGCAAAAATATGAAAACCAACCGATAGATAAAATCACGAGTCCGGCAGGACGAGTGATATATTTTATCTAAAGGACCCCGCGCTTTTCTTATGACAAAGTGGCGTTCCGTCAAATGTTATAAATTTTGGATATGATGTACTCGACTTCTTGACCAAAAGTGTCCATGGGACCAATTCAATCCTATGACTAGTTTCCGATATACAGGGTATTAAAGTTGAAAAATCCTTGTTTTTTGTGACCACGTAATTTTATTATTAACAAATAAATATGCATTTTTGATTGATAGTACCATTAATATGTTCTAGTTTATCGCAAACTTACACATAAATAGTTCAAAATGTTAAAATATCCAGGGTTGGACTCAATTATACAAAGACGAATTTTTGGAACTCTCAGAAATTCTTATATTGAATAAAAACAAGGTCAGAAATGAAAAGTTACTTCATATTCAATGTTCTGGCATCAAATATACTAGTTCTAGAGGTATTCCATACAGCGTGATTCTTAATGCAACCTGAAATTAGTTTTTTTCAATATGAAGTAAATAAGTTACACCATGTATTTTAAAATTAGTTTTTGATGTTTAAAACGTATTGGTTACCTAGATATTAGTACTTTTCTTAAAATAAGGGTGATTTGCACATACATCTTGTTATTAAACCGACAAAAATTAGAGAAAATACACTTTTTCTGAATCACCCTGTATTTTATAATTAGATCCGTCAAAATGTTTAATGTATCTTGTTTTGTAATAAGCTTAAATTAGTAAATAAGCTGAAAAGATTTCATATTCCTACTATGACCAGTTTTTCAGAAACAGGGTCCCGAGGGTAGAGTACTCAGCAGAATAGGGATAGTGAACGAAATTATAATTTTTGTTTATGGATACATACCGAAGTGTACCGAACCATTGATGAAAAGATGAATAAATTACAAGTATTTAATCATCCTGTAGGCATGTACCACAGTAAATTAATAATAATAAAAGTTTCATTAAAAAAAAAGAAAAATAGAAAGAAGAGAAGCCTGGAGCGTAGAGAAATATTCTCTATGGCCTACAGTTTTGGCATTTTGACTTTAGTTTTATGGTCTAGTTTCGATATGTCTGTTGTGTATTTGTTATTTCGTTCCCAGTGTCGAATTTTTATTTTATTTGTTCCTGTCTGAATGTATAGACGAGCCATAAACTTTTCCAATGAGGAAATTGAATCTCTTCTATCATTAGTGTAGTTCTGTTTCGTTCCACAAAGTGAAATGGTCCAGACGATTCCTAAATATCCTTTGTCGCCGAGTGCCTTCAACAATATTCATAGCATCTCCTTCATCATCGGTTGAAAGTTCCTCAAAAATATCTTGGATATCGTTTGTTAACATTGTAAAATTCGAAGAAAACAAAGTAAAAGCAATCAAAATATTCACAATATAATTAATTAAGGTTATAAATGCCAAATTGTTGACGGAACCGACAAAACAAAGCAATTAACAAATCATGAGAGCCTGGTTTTTCCATAAAGTTAACTTTAATCGATACCTCTTCCACCCTCAGGATCCTGTTTCTGAAAAACTGGTCATAGTAAGATTATGAAATCTTTTCAGCTCATTTACTATTTTAAGCTTATTACAAAACAAAATAAATTGAACATTTTGACGGATCTAATTATAAAATACAGGATGATTCAGAAAATGTGTTTTTTCTCTAATTTTTGTCGGTTTAATAACAAGATGTATGTGCAAATCACCCTGTATTTTAAGAAAAGTACTAATATCTATGTAACCAATACGTTTTAAATATCAAAAACTAATTTTAAAATACATGGTGTAACTTATTTATTTCATTTAGAAAAAAACTAATTCCAGGTTGCATTAGGAATCACCCTGTATGGAATACCTCTAGAACTAGTATATTTGATGCCAGAACATTGAACATGAAGTAACTTTTTATTTCTGACCTTGTTTTCGTTCAATATAAGAATTTCTTAGAATTCCAAAAATTCGTCCTTGTATAATTGAGTCCCACCCTGTATATGTTGATATTTTGAACTATTTATGTGTAAGTTTACGATAAACTAGAACATATCGATGGTACTATCAATTAAAAATGTATATTTATTTGTTAATAATAAAATTACGTGGTCAAGAAAAACAAGGATTTTTCAACTTTAATACCCTGTATATCGGAAACTAGTCATAGGATTGAATTGGTCCCATGGACACTTTTGGTCAGGAAGTCGAGTACAACATCATATCCAAAATTTATAACATTTGACGGAACGCCACTTTGTCATAAGAAAAGCGCGGGGTCCTTTGGTAAGTTTGAATGTTTTTGCCTCAAATAAGCAAGTTTAAGTGATAAAAATGAAAAATTATGTTATTTAATTTGAAGAAAGAGTTGTATTTGGAAAGATTATTTTTTCAACAATTTAAAGGGATTTTGCTTTATTTTTTGAATGTTCAATATTCTCTGGGTGATGGCACTGAATCGGTTTGTGTTAATTTTTCAATAAACTTCGAAGCACTTTTAGTTGTCAATAATGACAAATTCAAATTAAAATTTTCACGTTTCAATGTAAATAAGGTATTATCGATAAGGGAGCTGTTTTATTAGTATAATACCGAATTATTGGCTAGAATAATGTGTTGATATTGGTTAAGACTACCAAAATGTCGGATTTTGACAGGTGAAAAAATAATCAACAGTAATTACAGTTACACAAGTGGTGGTAATTTTTTGATAGGAGTTTCAACTAGATGTCCGAATCTTTCTTGCTTTAGAAATCCCAGAAATTTCTTAATAGCAATAAAGACGAGTGCTAATCAAGTTGAAATTATTACCACGAATCTAATTCGGCGTGATTATTTTTTGAAGTATTAAGCAAAAAGTTGAGCAAATATGTAAGTATTAAACAGCTTAAGTGAAAGCAAATGTCCGGTACCCAATGGCTTACGCATTCATTCAAACGAAGTTCCAATCAAACAGCCTGTAATTTGCCTCTAACAAATTGTCACTGTAATTTTGATGCTATTGGTCGATTCGAATTTTTTTCTTCTCACGATTTGCTGACAGGATCGTTCAAAGAATGATATATAAAGGGTCCATAGCCTGATGGTTTGGAGCTCTGACTTGGTAAAGCGCGGAATTTCAGGCAAGTGTTCGAATCCTTATTGCGGTGGAAGTTTTTATTTGATATATTGTGTCGTTTGTATGAAAAATCTCCAATATAATTATGTGTCATGATATGACCTTCTCATTATCCACACCTTTTATTTACTGGTCATTATACTTGAAGGAGCATACGTAAAATGTTGAAATCATCAAATCAAAAGCCTTGGTGTATAATATACTATTAAATTCGTATAAATTATATCAGGATTTGTATTATTGTATAGTAGGTATGGTCAGTATCTTTATTATTTTATTCATTTTACTGTGAATTTGTACTCTCATATCTTATCTATTTTCAAATTTCCTCTTTTTGGTTGAGTCTAATATATTCAGTGGGATGTCTTTGAGTAGTTCAGGGAGATTATTTTGTAGAAAACTGGCGTGAGGAGTTACATTTGGTGACAGTGGAAATGTGGCTGAGTTGAGTAGTTTAATTCCCTTAAATTCCAATTCACACATCATATGAAAGAAAAAACAATTTGGAAATGGTACTTTATGATATTGTATGGGTTTTTGTCTGTCCATACATGATATATATTAATTATGGATACTTTTGAGAATGTAACTCGAGGTAACACGTTGGATGCATTCACTGGACTTTTTGAACTTGCCACACATATGTGTGTTTCTGATATTTTGAATTTCACTACTACTTTTCTCTGGTTGTAGATCAATTTCATCCTTTTCATACTTCAAGTATTCGATAATAGTTGGTCAATAGACAATAGGTGCAAATAAAGAATAATGAGAAGTCATCTGCTGCAAGTATTATTCAGTAAAAAAACGTCTAGCAGGATTAGCAAATTAGAAACTGACCAGTGAACTGTAACAATTTAATGTCACCTAATTGTAAGAACTCGTAACTCCATAACCTAGTTTTCTACAGGGGAGTATGAGAAGAATATGTGTCTCTTATACGTAGAAATAGGTTTGAGCATTTATTTTTTGTTGAATGGTATTATCATTGAACTGAAGTGAAGAAATAATTTAGGGTTGATGTTGTTATTCCTCAATCCACCCAATTGCGCTATAATACTAGGTTGAACGCGGAGTTCGGTGGTTTCATAATTGTGGTGACGATCATTTGAAGTCTTGAACTTGAAAAAACGATAGGTGGATACAAATGAATTGCCTAAGTGACACAAGCCTAGTTTCACAGTGTAATGGAAACACACAGGAAATTATATCCAATTTTTTTCTACGAATTTATTGGTTTGAGAAAAAATTTCAATATTTTCCCAAAACAACAAAGGTTTAAAGTATTTTCCATAAATTAAAATCCTGAAGACAAGATTTGAGATTGAATGAAGTAAGGGTTAATATTCCACCCCAAATGAATGTTGACCAAAAGAGCGGGTGGTTAGTCATCGCGAGCACACGAAAGTTACAAAATTCGGATTTTCCATCTTTACTTGAATTTGGGAAAAAAATTAAAACTTTTGTTTAGTGATCGCCACTTGGGAGTGATACCTTGGAAGGGGATAAGCTGAGGAAATGTACTCGTGAGGATATTACTAATTTCATACGGGCAATCACCAATTTTTCGCAGGATTTCAAAAACAGAAAATGGGCCTTCTCAGTAGGTAATCTATTTTTATTGGTTCAAGTTGAAGTATTTTATGAAAAAATGTTCCCTCATTTTTGTATGTTTCTTTGGAGCTTGATTTCTATCCTAAGAAAATGATCAAAAGTGCGAAAAGCAAGCGCGCGGTCTGAACGTGACGTCACTCCTCCCTCCTTTATGACATCAAAGAGCCTACGACCTTGAAAACGACAGATCGTTATTTCCATAGGATTTGTAAAGTTTGCTTATCTGGTTTTTGATTTTGACATCTCATGTAACCTCGAAATTGATATTGATATTCTCTTTCATTTTGGATTTTTTGTTTTTGTTAAAATAACAAGACAAATTGCCCAAGCAAAATATTCATTTACGTTCCTCGAGATAAAAATATACGAAAATCATAGTTCGAAAAAGCAAAAGCTCGAAAGAAGTTGACCAAAACGAGGAACATTTGCTTCTTCATTGGATGTTTTGGTCTCGGCCGTAGCAGCAATTGGCCAGCCATTCTGACGAATACTGCCAACATAACTCCACACCTTATAACGTCACTTGCCCCAAGGTCAAACGCGTGTTCAAATTACCTTAATATTTGTTCAACTTTTTATTCAGCTTTGTGACTTTTATATTCGAAATAAAACTGCACAATGTGAAAAATGATCAGTAAGCTTTCAAATAAAATATTTGTTTTGAGATTTAAGTATCTACTGAAAAGGCCCATTCAAAAGATTTTACAAACCAATATGTTGTCTCTTCGGATAACCTTTTCGATTTGCAACAAAAAACCGTTATAATACCAATATTCAATTCCGTGCTACGTTGCCAAATTGATCCTAGATAAAAAACAAAATACAACATATATTCCACTGATCGGAATCTCTCTACTCAATCAAATTTTCTCAAGACTAATAAGCCATGGTTTGATGCCACATGTAGTATTGCCAAGAGGAATATGCACAATGCATTAAGAACTTGTCGAGACCAAAACTTTCCGCAAGATTTAAAAGAAATATATATAAAACTGAAATTTGAGTATAAAAATATAATTAAATCTAAGAAAATCGAATATCAATCAACAATTATTACGAAGTTATCAAATTTACAAAACTCAAGAGAATTCTGGTTGACGGTAAAACAATTTCGAAATAGTTCCACTCATAAAGTGTTACCAGTTCAAGTATGGGAAAACTTCTATGGAAACTTGTACCCTCCTCTAGCAATTTCTACGGTTGATTTTGTAGATGCTGGTCACCCCTATATGGACGTTCCGTTTACAACTCAGGAAATATATGATGTACTTTATAAATGTAAAAATAATGAGTCTCCAGGAGCTGATGGCATTTCCTTTGAATTTTACAAGAACCTTCCACATAACTGGGTTATATATTTAACTTCTTTGTTCAACTCAATCTTTGATTCCTCAATAATTCCCAATTCGTGGTCTAACATTTTATTGTCTATGTTGCATGAAGGAGGCCCATCTGATACACCTGATAATTATAGAGGTTTGGCTTTGGTGAATTGCTGTACTAAAATTTTTACAACTGTTATTCTAAACATATTATCTTTATGGGTTGATAACTGCGGAGTTATGCCAGAGTGTCAGTCTGGCTTTCGTGCAGGCCGATGGTGTATCGACAATGTTTTCACTTTAAGCTCTGTTATTAATCTACATATTAGACATAAAAGCCGAAAAGTGTTTGCAATTTTTGTCGATTTCAAAAGAGCTTTTGACTCAGTCCAGCACAATTTATTATGGCTGAAACTATTCAATATTGGAGTCTCGTCAAAAATTATTCGCTTAATAAGAACACTTTATTCACAAGCCACTGTTCAAATAAAAGGTTCTGACGGCTTGACAAAATTATATGATCTAACTCTAGGTGTTCTACAAGGAGAACCCTTGAGTCCCCTTTTATTTGCTCTGTTTATCGCCGATTTGCAACTTTTATGCTCAAGGAGCTCAAGGTGTAAATATCGATAATAAAAATGATGTTCTAACACTCCTGTATGCTGATGATCTCGTTATCCTGGCTCATTCTGAAATTGATGTTGCAAGGAAACTGAAAATGTTGGAAAAATATACTGACACCAATCGTTTAACTGTTAATCTTAAGAAAACAAAAATTGTTAGGTTTTCTAAAGGCGGATTCCAAAAACCGAACTACAAATTTTATTTTAAGAACGAGATCATAGAATTGAGTAATACATATACATATTTAGGTGTAACGTTTTCTTCCTCTGGCTTATTCAGTGAAATGTCAACTGCAACTGTAAAAAAAGGTAAACAAGCCGTTGGCGCTCTCATTCCTGTGATGTGTAAGGCAAAAATTGACATGTGGTACCCTAGAATCAAACTATTTGAATCTCTAGCGTTAAGCGTTATGTTTAACAGTGTCTCTGTTTGGGGTCCTCGTTATTTGGATGCACTAGAAAGGGTGCAAATACATTTCCTAAAACGAATCCTTTTAGTAGCGGTAAATACTCCGGACTTTGTTATTCGGATAGAAACAGGAAGAGTAAAGTTGTCGTACAATGTTTTTAAAATGACAATAAATTGGTTACTGAAGATTCTTCAAATGGAAAAATTTCGCTATCCCAGACTTTGTTTTGAGCAACAGCTACGTATTATGAATTCCGCTACCACAAAGTATAATTGGGCATCCCAAATCAAACAATTTTTTGTTGACGTTGAATCACTGCAGTTATGGAATCAATTATCTTATGGTCATCTAACAGCACAAAAAAACTACTATTTTCCAAATATCATACCTTCCTACACCAATCCGATATTGCTACATCGTCAGCGTACCCTTTCATGGCTCTATATAATGCTTTCACCACAACACGTGAACCAAGCAATTATTTACTGTTGAAGTCTCCAATTCAGATCACTCGTACTTTAGCTCAACTCCGTACGGTTAATCAATTTAAAATGAAGTTCACATTAAACGGCATAACCTTATAGTATAGATCCTACTTTAACATGTACTGTTTGTAACCTGGACGAGAAAGAAACTATTTTTCATATTTTGTTTGAGTGTCCGATATATACAGTTATGAAACAAAACATATCCTGTCTGCAAAATTTTGAAACATTAGTAAATGCTCTACAAAATATAAACCTATCTGAGGGAAAAACTATATGTACCTTTGGAATATTCTCAAATTGAGGTCATTTATACTCGATGAATAATGTATTTTGTCCACGACCACCTAATAATAAGTCAATATTTTACCTCCTAACTAAAGGTATATGGTACCCATATATCAACTGTCGTGAATTATGGTTCATAATACACTGTAGTGTATTATGGTTCATAATTCACGACTAGAGATGGGAGTACAATATGAAATAAAGTATTAAATCTGTGTATTTTGTTCAGGAAATTTGTTTCTGACATATATCGTATCTATAAAATATTGTAATTTTTAGTATTGATACTTTTCATAACGATATTTTCTAATATTAAGTATTTTAAAAAAATATATTTATAACGGTACGTTGTATTGATACTTTCTACAGTATCGCCCATCTCTATATATGTCAAATTATTTGAAGTAGATGCCACAACATTTTGAGGTTAGTCATATGCCAAATCGCTACTGACTTTTATTTATTAATAAATAAATTAACTGTCGTGGACAAAGTATAGTATTCTACTCGCAATTTATGGCCATTATTCACTTAGGTGACTTGCGCCCCTCGCCTGCGGCTCGTGACGCAAACGTCACCCATCGTGAATTATGGCTATCATAAATTGCTCGTTTAATAATATACTATATTTCATTTTGTTTTTATTTTTTATTACAAACTGTCTTGTGAACTTGAAAATTTTTTTTTTGTATATTATCACACACTAACCTTGCTGTAAACATTGTTTTCTATAAGCAATAAAGTTATTATTATTATTATTATTATTATTATTATTATTATTATTATTATT